>CM062294.1:10504915-10589114 GCA_031216915.1 Pictodentalium vernedei
TGAAATTCCATTAGATTCTACAGTACAGTCGCCGTGACTGGTCGTAATCCACGCGTGGGCAGTGATGGCCACGCATGCGTTTACAAGGTAATAAAAATCATCATAGGCAAAATTGTAATGAATGAACTACCGAGTAGGCTACTAAACGGTGATTCATTTATTCAATTTTTGATGATTATTCCTGTAATTAGTGTTTGGAATCTAATAATATTGCCTCTGTGGAAATATTGCCCTCCCGTGGAAAGTGACCAGTCCACGGCGGCTGTTCTCTAAATGGCTCCAAAAATTCGATTCGATTCTATTGGAGTTGTGTGTTCTCAAAACCCTACAACGTGTCCCTTTTTGAACTCTTCTTCTATCAACAGTTCTCCCGAACCTTTTCATTACAGTTAAAACTAGAAGTCCTGTCCTGAAATGCGCACGAATAGCACGTCGATCTGCGCGTTAATCTGCGCGTTATGACCATAGTAAGGCTATCAAATTCTGTACATATGGCCTGTGCACAAGCAATGTTTCAGCCAATGGACCTCCGAGGTCCATTGGCAGAAACATTGCCTGTATTTGCTAAGAGTAACCAGGAGAACCCGCCGTGCTTTGGGTGCCATTCGATATGGCAATTGCGCTGAATTCATACGCGCAATTAAGTGTAGATAAGCGCACAGTTCGTGACAGGACTTCTAGTTTTAACTGTATTCAACAAAACATGATAAAAAAAGTACAAAAGGGAGGAGGGCACACAGACAAGCAGGAAAAATATGAACAGCACATCAATGTGAAGTTGAAATTGAAGTTGAAACGTTCAACCTGCAGCCACGAGGCTCCCAAATGAAAATAATGATTGATTAGTGTACCTTGACGCCTCGAAATTGGATTCGATTCGAAATCGTTTCGACGATCCGATTCGACTCGACTCGATTTCCGTAGCACCGATTCGGAAACTTTCGAATCGTCGAGATGTTCTCAAAATCCTACAAAGTGTCTCCTCTTCGACTCTTTTTCCGCCATCAGATTTCCAGTAGAGGAGACCTGATGACAGAAATAAACTTCAAGAAGGTTCCGCATCCGACACTGCTTTGATCCCATTCTAGAATATTCCGCCTTTTTATCGATTTACCCAAACAGACGAGTCGCCGCAGAATACTTGCGTGGAGGCTGACAATATTTACGGTGCAATATTTACAACGTAAAGACCGTTGAGATTCGATTCGACGTCCCACACAACGTGGGGTGGATGGGTGGTCTCAGCGTGTCAAAATTATCTCAAATCATGTATTGTTTTCCTTGTTCATATTTATGCCTAAGTTTCAGTCCCAAACTCAGAATGATAAAAATCAGTCACAATGTTAGTATGAAGCATTGTGAATAGTTTTCACCCTAAAATTGATGTAAAATCTGACTGAATTCCGCTAAAACTAGCGTTGATACAGTGGTGGGTGCTGGTTGGAAAGCCAAAAAAATATGCAGATGCAGCAGGGTGCAGATGATAATTTCCTTAGATTTCGGAACTCAAACACTTACTGTGAGACCAAGGATCAATAAATGCTAATTAATAGCAAGTAGTTTAAATAATAAGAGCAGATACTATATAACATGTTCGTAATTTCAATACATTAGTCTGTTTTTAGTCTGTTTTAGAAATTAGTACATACAATTGCGGGGGCGCAGTCAGGCTAAATGGGATGGGAGACAAAATGTGAGCAGCAGAAAACTATTTTTACTCCACTTTATTTCACCTCTTGTTGGCTTAAGAATCTGTAAAACGTATAGTCATAAACTAATTAACTAATAACTAATTAATTAAATAATTAATTAACTATGTATTGGGATAAAACTAAATCAGTGAATCAATGTTTAAGAAATTTCAATTCAATATAAAACGCCTTAACCCTTTACCTAACATGAAAAAAGGCGACACTTGCAAATAAAATTCTTGAATAAATAATTTTTTTTCATTTTTTGTCTCAAAAACATAGGTTCTGGCCACTCATTGGAACGAGCTCGACGAGCTCGTTCCAAAGAGGGGTCATAACCTATGTTTTTGAGACAGAAAATGAAAATATAATGATAATTAATTGGCGATTTTTGAGAAAAGCGCTGGCCGGTTTTGGTCGTTACGTTGGGTAAAGGGTTAAAACACGTGGTAGAACGACAGTTAAGATTAACGGAATTCTTTAAAAAATGATGAAAAAACATGTAACATATTTGTAAATATTTAATTTTGTCAGTCATGTATGTTAAATTTCATGTTTCAGTGAAATTGTAGTTTTAGTCCAGCAGCCAGAGCACAAATGCTTTGATTTGGCGTATAAGGTTTTTCCTCAAGGGTTTTCAGTCTACAAGGGTGTCCTTTTGAATATCCAAACGGCATATGCAGCTTTGGGGAATTGAGATATTGTCAAAAATAAAGATGGCCGCCCAAAATATTGAAATGTTACCATTTACACCATTAATTGGTCAGAAAAAGCAAATTTTCACAAGTAGAAGCGTAATGGGAAGGACACTCTTCACCATTCAGTGTCAAATATCGTTGAGACGTGAACACATTATTTCAGAATGCCATTTATGTGTGATTTTTTCAAACATAGATGTATACAAATGCACTATACTTTGAACGAAAAACACAACGTCTGTATCAGAAAGGAATTGTTCTAATTATGCACATTATTACGGTAATAAGACTTTAATGAGAGTTTTCTCTGTAAGATGGCCAACAAAATGGCCTGCACTACAATACTGTGCAAACGAAAAAGCTAAAAGACGAGTTTGGGGAGAATGCTTGTGAGACATATCCATTTGGTTAAGATATATTAATGAGGTGTCAGGTCAGTTGAGATAAGAAGAATGACGAAATACTAATTCAGGAAATGTGAAGGATTTAGAATGGTCGCCAATATGGTGGTCTTATCGACACAGATGACAAAAATGTGAAATGAATTCCACAAAAGTAAGTTAGAAGACTTCAAGCCATTTGAGTCGTATATTTAAGGAATGATCGTTTCTTTTTGTCTATTTCTTGAGTTATGAACCCCCAAAAAACAAAGTCCAAACTGTGTAAATGGGCTACGCCCATTTACACAGTTTGGACTTTGTTTTTTGGGGGTTCATAACTCAAGAAATAGACAAAAAGAAACGATCATTCCTTACAATTAAACGTTCGCGACCCAAATAAATAAATAGTGTTAGTCGCCCTCTACTTCGGCGAACGAACACTTAAAAACTAAAACTGGTAGACATATTATTTTTCTGGCATAAAAGAGGGCGCATATTATTGAAATGCAGGTAGCAATTGACACACTTTCCAAGTGAAATGCACTTATGTCATTAAATTTTTTATTGACCAATGAATTACGTAATGCAAAGAAAACGTCATAAGCCACGCCTCCCTCAAATTTCATTCAACTGTTCACTTCACGTAAAAGTTACGTTCCGTGGTAGGTAGAAGTAGGCCATCAGTATTACATTGTATTTTGGATTTGACCGTTTCCCGAGAACTGAAAAACACAGTTTGTAAAAGTAGAGTTAGATATAAAGCCAGATGACATGAAATTAGTTGAATTCAATGTCAAAATTGTCGTATTCGTCGTGATCAGCCATTGTTTACAATCGATTTGGGTAAAACGATGATCGCAGACGATCACCCAGTGTGCGTAAAAATTGAAATGTCAAATAAATACAGTTGTGAAGAAAAAGATAAATTAGTAATATAAATTTATTTTTATTTTTCACATTTAGAACGTGCCAGTGTTCTAACTTCTACTGATTTGACACCATGTTACAACTCCGAAGACTAGTATTTTAGGGGCGTGGCTGGGGGCGGACCTAATTGTGTTTTTTTCGGTTCATTGAGTTATGAAAAGAAAAAAAACAGAATCGTGTGAGCCAATCGTTTTATCTGAAAACGCATGAACCGAAAAAAAAGTTTAATTATGAAATTATAAGAGGATGTGAGCAATAGTCAAATCTGAGTCTTTGCATCAGTCATCGTGTTGGACTCCTGATTATTCACTGTCTGCATTAGTCTGCTCATTGCAGCATTCAATCTCTGCACGACATATACAAAAACAGTGCATGCAAATTTGGCTGCATTACAACTGCATCGCAACGTTTTGCATGGCTGCTTACTGGAACAAGAACACCTTATCAATCTGAGGACACTGTCCGGTGCCAGATGGCAGAGTTGTTGGTAAACCGGATTTGGATTCTCGTCGCTCCTCATTTTGCGAGTGACTCTGTCAGCCCATACACTAAATCAGGCATCAGACATTGTTGTAGATTTATGACGCCCATAACAAGCAAGTATGAAATCAGTAGCTTGGGCGAATACGTCCGTCCTGCCATACCACCCCCTGAGTTGCTATGTGTTCTATGTGCCTACTGGCACATAGAACACATTGGAACTCAGGGGACGATACTGCATCGGTGTCACCGATCTTGGACAATGAGATAGCGCCCTCTTTCAAAACATTTAGTACAGTAGACTTGCGTATGCCAAAACATGCACCAACAGTATTACAAACTGAAATAGCATGAGCTGCTAGCATATTAGGAATAATGTTTTTGTGCTCACCCACTGTTGCGCGTATGTCAACAACATTTCGGTCTTTTATTGGAGATTCCATGTACATAAGAACTTTCACGTTTCGTCTTATAAAATGGCGCAGTAATACGACATAAACATCGGTATCACCGGATATGATTTTCATAGATGATTGTATGTCTTCCTCTGGGTTCGTGGATAACACGAAGAATGTTAACAATGCGATCTCGCGTGGCAAGAATGGTAGCAATTGACGGAGAAGAACGTACGAGGAGATCTTTGCCAAATATCTCAGATAACTTAGTAACGATCAGTCTCCTCGATAACTTTGTACCTTAGTATTGTAAATACCGTTTGTGTATATCAACATAGCTCCAGCTAATTGACTGATTAGTTTTCACGAAATCTACTACTTCCAGTATGGGATTGTCAATTTCGAATTGCTCAGGACATGCAGTACTCGCCATTGCAGCCGAATACACGGATCTACACCCAGCGAATTTTAATCGACAGTCTGCGTGATAGCGAGCATCTGCAACATTGGATCGCTTACTGCTCCACCTAGACGAACCAGAGGGGGGTTCGGCCCATTCATCGCCCCTTTCGTCACACTTTTGAAGAATTGTTTCCTTTGCAGAAATTGTGTCCTCTGTGCCCATCTCTCTAAACACATACTCCGCCCTCCATCGATCAGGGTGACGTTTATCTTTATCAACATTACATTCTTCACCACAGAACAAACAATCGGTTTTTGAAGCAGAATCGTCGTTCTATGACGGTACGTGGTGTCAGTGCGCATGCGGAATGCGTGCTTTTATGGAGACAGGTGTATCCGTCGTCCATTTGGTATGATGGTGTCGTCCATATTGGTTTATATGGTGGCATGTGGTTGTTATGGGACCCAAATACCCAATACAGTTTGGCGGTGTGTTTGGAGGGTACACAGTGGGATTGTATCGAATTACCGCAGCTGGACTTCAGTACTCTGACATCTCTTTTCTTTCTTTTTTTATTCAGATATAGGATATTATTTACAAAAATAGAAAGCTTCAACATCACCGATTTTTTAAATAAATACAAATATACTTGGAGTCAATAAGATTGTACTTTTAGTCTGAAACTGTAAAGTTGCAAAGTTATGTATAAAATAGAAGTGTTTTGATGCTTAGCCGAGCTACAGGCTAAAAACTAGTGTTAAAAACTGCGCTTGAAGTGCTGTATTTAACACTTACTAAGTGCTGAACTAGCACTTTGTTCAAGTGTAGATATCCCAGAACTTGACAGGTGTTGACAATAATATCACTTGGCAAGTGTAATGTCGCGACACTTAAAAGGAAACAACGCAGATGACGCGGATCAGGCTCGAACTCTCGAGCCTGATCCGCGTCATCTGCGTTGTGTCCTTTTAATTATGTACCCACCAAGCGCAAATCAAATTATGGACGATTCTGGAAGAACCACCAATGCTTGACACATGGGAAGTGCCATCCATTCAAGTTTCAGATGTCTGACGATTGTAATGTCTAAGTGCTTAAAGCATTGCACTTTGAGTGTTAAAATCAAACCCTAAGAGTTAGAATGGGGTTAACACCTTGAAAGTGTCAGTTTTAACACTTTAGTTTTTAGTGTGTACAAATAACAAAGTAGTTGGATGCATAAACTGCCAGGGTGTCGCTTTGTATGCAAACCTGTCCTTGGAGACTTGATCAAGTGCAGAGTAAACAATCAAACAATTCCCATTTTGTTCTTATCTCATCGCGTCTTTTACCGGGATAAGAATAGATGGACATAAGTTCCGGATTCCTATAGTTTTCCAATTGTTCAATGAAGCCTTTGATGTGATGGAAGAGTTTTTCCAGTTTTGCAGGGGTAGATATACTTTTTGTAAACAAGTATGTACATGTAGAAGTTTGTTCTGTTATCAGATGAGGATAATTTGTTGCTTTGAAGATCATCAGTACTTTTGTCAATAGTTGAAATTGGTATTTTTCTTTTAACTTTTCCGAAAAATACAGTAAAATAGTTTTTGCGATAGAACAGTCAAAAAATAAATGTGGTATTTTTTCCTTTGTATTGTTACAATAGGTATATAATTTAGTTTCGGAGAGTTTATATTGATAGAGTTTGGAGTTTGTATACAAGATTTTATGTAATATTTTAAATTGTAAACTCTGCAAATATGTGTCACCTGTTAAAGTGAATGGGTTTCTGTGTAGAAACTGCCAGTCGATAACTTGACAATAAGCTGTAAGTTTATATTCAGAATCTGATTCCATTTCTTTTAGATATTGAGAGGGGATACAGAAAACGGTTCGAGTGATATGGGATAATCTGTTCGACAAACTTTTTTTTGGTATTTTTCAACATGTCAGTGGTTTTGTTTGTTACTCCGGAAATCTTCGCGTGTTCTTTTGTCACAGCTTTTTAAGCTTTGGGAATTACGTTAATTATTCCCTGATAAACTGTAAATGGGGTTTTAACCCTGTACTTATTTGTGAAGTCAGTAAAGCCCGGGAAGCCTTTGTTCTCAGTCAAGCGATCGTTAACAATATGCCAAACTTTATAATATCCACAAATTTCTAAGTCATCTAGAATAAGTATCTTCCAAGGAGCCATTTCAGAGCGGCCTCATAGTTTTTTTACCCATACTAACTTAGGAGCATAACTAAATGTGGGGATGTGGGGAAATTTGATTCCGTCGTTTTCTATTGAGGCAATAATTATATCTCGCTTTATTTTTTCATCTTTTCCGGAGCACAAAAAATTGAAAAACATTGTCTGAATTTTATTTAAGATATCTTTCGGTTGATCGGGCAAACCCATTAAACAGTGTATTGAAATAGGTAACGCTAGCGTTTTGATGACAGTGAATTTTCCAAGTAATGTTAGGTGACGAAAAAACCAGTCCTTTGGTAATTTATCAGTTTTTTTCATCTTATTTAGATAATTATTTAGAACATAGTTTTTGTTAAATGGGTTGTATTCTATTCCCCAAATCGTAAAGGAATTGGCATGATTCCAGTAAACTTTTTCACGTGTTGGAGCTTCTCAGTCGCAACCTCGTTTTGAACCAATCCAAATTACCTGAGTTTTGTCAAAGTTAACTTTTAACCCTTTACCCAACATAACGCCCAAAAACGGCCAGCGCTATTCTCAAAAATCGCCAGTTAATTTTCATGATTTTTTCATTTTTTGTCTCCAAAACATAGGTTATGATCCCTCATTGGTACGAGCTCGTTCCAATGAGGGGTCATAACCTATGTTTTGGAGACAAAAAATAAAAAAAATTAATTATTCAAGAATTTTTTTTGCAAGTGTGGTCTGCTTTTAATTTTAGGTAAAGGGTTAAACCAGATACTGTTGAGAATAACTTTACTGTTTCCATCCCATTATTTAACGAGTAACCTTCGTCACTGATAAACAAAGTAGAGTCGTCTGCGTACTGACTAATTAAATATTCCGATCCGTTTATTTCGATGCTGTCAATAGTTGGGTTAAATTTTAGAGCTGCACTTAAGATTTCTGCACTCAAAATAAAAAGGTACGGTGATAAAAGATCGCCCTTTTTAGCGCTCCACTGTATATTCAAGCTGTCGGAGCAATAGCCATTATTCAACACACAGATGAACATATTACTGTAAAAAGTTTGAAACCAGCTTATAACTGATGGGCCAAAATTTAACGGCGAGCAACTGTCAGCTCCCCAACATACTAACTCCACACAAGGTCTCACAGAACTAAATATTTTCCCATAGGCGACCATTATAACACTTATGTGGAAAAAAATATGATCGCATCACTTTAAATTAAATATTTAAATACCTACATAAAGTACAGACCTTCACACAACTTTCTCTGGCCAGAAAACATGGGGTCATGCAACAAATAAGAGAGAAAATCCACCAGGAATTGAAGTACCGTCCTTGAACTTAGTTTTTTCTGGGAATTCCCAACAAAAATACACAAATATTTAACTGAATTTTAAAGACCCAGAAAATACTTAGAAAATCTCCTTTTTCTTGTGAAATATTCACTATTGTTGTAAAAACCTAATAAAATGCTTTAACAGTTTTCTCAAGCAATAAGTTTTTTTCTAGGAGTCTTATTTTAGACTATGATGCAATATCCGAGTGCAACATTTCAAGGAAGATCACTCTAAACTAAATATTTAGTTCTGCGAGACCACAAGCAGGATTAGCATTGGTTGAAGATAAGTGCACCATCGACAAGCAGTACGACTTAGTACACAACGCCACCGTGCCCCCATGCGGGCAATGGAGATGACGTGTCTTGCCCAAGGACACAACATGGTTGCCGCAGGTGGGATTTGAACCGAGGACCTCTCGGCTTGCAGCCTGCACCTCTATCTACTAACTCACCGCGCTCCCGGCCAAAATTTAAAAACATCAGTGATTTTTCTATAAACGACCATCCTATGGAATCAAAGGCTTTTTTCAAAATCTAATTGTGTAAGTATTCCCGGAATATTCTGATTCGCGCATTCAGTGAGAAGATCAAAGGTTAACCTCGTGGATTTCGGTACATATGATCAGGATGGATATGTACAACGAGTAATCGTCATTTTTGAGTCGTCGGTGTATAAAAAAAGTTCCTCATCACTGAGCGAAAGTATTTATGTAAAAAGGGTGAATGTGTGTGCGTGAACGCTTACGTGGGATAAATGGGTGAATGCATATACTTAAAATAGATGTGTAAGGCCAAATAAAAAAAAATGAATTGATTCTCAGGCAATTTTTTTTTCAAATCAGTGAGGGAGGGAGGATTTTATTTTTATTTTTTTTTTTTTATTTTTTTTTTTCGTGTAAAGAGTTGAGTATACTGAGTAAATCTTTTTGCTGTCTTTCCACTTGAAAAAGAGAAAAGGTTGTATTTTAGTGTAATTATAGTATACCTTTTATAACTAACTGGCGTAACAACAGTTAAAAGGATTTGTATTTTATTGTTCTTTTTAATGGTATAGATCTGTCAAGCATCATGATCCATTAGAATAGGTCCCATGAGCCAGTGCTTGGGGTAGGAGTCCTTTAAAATGGGAAATATGGCTCTAAATGATTGGTTAAACTTGAGTTTATATTGGTGTTGTGGCCATTATTAGCCATTGTGCAGAAATATATGACCTTAAACACTAGCAAATAAATAAATAATTAAATCATCATCCAGTATATCAGAATTTGTCTTGTTACAGTTTATGGGAGAGTGCCTATGGGCACTCTCCCATAAACTGCAACAACAAAAACCAATTTACTGCAAACACAGCTAAATAATTACATGTTGAGAAACGTGAAAAAATGACCATTCCAAGTTTTCACAAATTCTTTAAAAAACATGACATAATAAAAATGTCTAATGAGGAGGTTCAAATCCAACGAGGGAGGGCCTGAGAATCAAAACATTATTTTTTTTTAGCCTAAAGCGAGTAGTCGGCACTGTTCTATGTGTAGAGAGTGAATTGACAATAAATGTAAGATGGGTTAACATTTTTCCACGAGACAGTCAAGGTAAATGCAGGATCATTTGAAAAAACTGTAACATCTATACTAATCTTGTTACGTGGCTCTGAGAGGGTTGTTTTCTCAAACTACACATAAAGAATTATTCATAACATGCGAGTCTTTTCGAAGCGGGTATTCAGGGGAGGTATTCGTGTATCATACGGCATGTCTGAGGCCTATATTATCAGTAGAATCAACACTTGGCCCCGTTGTGCAATGGAATTCTTGGCTTGACTGCGTCACCTTTGAGAGAAAAAGGCATGCTTATGTAACATCTATCAGTAACCATTTGACTACTATCAGGCCGCATTTCTGGGACTATTATTATCCCTGGTGGATGAGGGTGTGAGATGGGAAAATCTCACCAGAGGGCAAGATATTTGGTCCAGACACGAGGCTTGTCGATTGTCTGGACCAAATATCTTGTCCCGAGGGTGAGGCTTCCCCATCTCACACCCGCCCCCACCAGGGATAATTTTTCTCCCACCACCAAAACAGTCTGACGTCAACAAAAGTAATTCAGGGACGCGTGCGGCTATATCGAACAATTTTGTTGTCCATTTCTAAAAAAAAAAAAAATTTTTACTTATCGGAAAGAGCGCACAAAGGTCCTGTATATATTGCAAGTATATACCACAAAATTAAATTCCAACGCCAACATGACAGGGGTAAAAGATATGTTGCCAAATTAACATTGATACATTCCGATGACGTCATATTGTGAACTCAGCAATGTATTCGCATAACTTTTCGACGGGAATTTCGTGCAACTCTCTCCACTCATAATGGCGTTCATCCAAACATTCATATAAAAGAGTCAAGTGTCCTTTGGTTTTGGGGTGTGGGTTTTTATTTCCATTTTCTTCGACAAACGTTCGTCTGCTAATATTTCCGAAACGTGACACCATGTCGTGTGTTTACAGAAGAAAGTGTGATAATTGAACAGGCCTGCGCTCATTAAATATGATAATAAGCCAATATAGGTTGGTCACGTGGGTGGTGTGAGACAGGCATATCTCTCCCACCTGTCACACACGACTTGATATATGTCTCAGAACCTTAATGGTGGGAGAAGTAGTGCATCTTTGTCACAGTCTCGAGGAACACATAACACCCGCCATCTGCAGCTGTTTAAAAGCGGATGTTTTCTGATCCTCCCCATTAGATGCGGGATTGACTTATGTTCCTTCAATTACAAAGAGATGGAGTTCAGTGGGTATGCTTAATTCCATATTCCCATGTGCACTAAATCAGAGAAGTTTTTAAATTATGTTTGTGTGTGACCCCCCCCCCCCCCCCCCCCACACACACACACACACACACACACATTAGCTGCAAACAACAAACAAGAGTCGAGGTCCCAAATTGCAACAAGGCGTGCCGCGTTCAAACGGTCTGAAACATACCGCTCAAGAGTATTCGAGGAATGCTAAAATCGTGAGCGTGCAACGCATCTGTTTGGAATGCAGCCTACTTTCATTTTCGATCTGAGTGTCGTTTGGTGCTTTGTGCTCGCACTTTACGTTCTTCCGTTAAAATGTCACCATGTACGACGTTTTCTATAACTTAAAGACCTAACCAATAAGTTTCAAAAGGATAAAATTGAATTTAATTTAATTGTCTGAGAATGCTCCATTTATAACGTAAGTTTTAAAAATTTTTAAAACTTACGCGCGGCGGGCAATACCCAACTGTACCCCCTCACTTCTGTAACTCTGGCGCCGCCACTGATGGAGTTAACCCTTTACCCAACGTAACGGAAAAAACCGGCCAGCGCTCTTCACAAAATCTCCAATTAGTTGTCATTATTTTTTCATTTTTTGTCTCAAAAACATAGTGTCTTCTGCTTTTCATGTTAGGTAAAGGGCTAATTGGTTAACAAGCGTATATACAAGCTCAATTCAGTGCCGGGCATAACAACAGATAAGAAAAATGGGCTCACGTCACCCATATAAATGTGCGCTGGCTTGTTGTGTATACTGGACTCCACTGTCTGTCTTTTACGTAACCACTCATTCCCACCTGGCAGCTTGTGGTCTGTGCTTCCTTTCGGAATGATAATGCATGTAAAACAGGCATAGTAGTGATGATGCTACGCTGCATGACACACTACCGGAAACAGCTCATTTGAGCCCTGTCCAATGATGTGTCGCATAGCATTGCAGTATTCTGCTTTGATCATATCCCTGGGTAACGTGTCCCTTTTTAACGCATAAGGTGATAACTGCTCTCTGCTACGGACAGCTATATACAGAGAGGGCACATAACAGGTTCAAAACTAGTCGCGCAAATGAGGGACAATAATTCGGGATATCGTTAGTGAATATGAATGTAGAGCGGTGCAAGTCGATTCAAGTCGAGAGTGGGCTACGAAAGAATCAAATAAATACCATTTCCATCAAAATCGACTCTTTCAGAGAGAAACAAACAAATCAAGCTTGTGTAATATCTGTCCTTACCCTTTGGGATTTGTAGGGCCGCGTTACTGGGACAAGGTACACCTTTGTCCCTGTCTCGTGGTGTGTAATAAAATTTATAACTGAAAGCTGTGAGGAAAGAATACCATCCGCCATTTGCAGCTTACGCTGCTGATAGCGCATATTATCTTACAATCAACATGTATTTTGTCTGTATTAACTCCGCAACTGTCGTGTATCCGACCCCCTGATACAGATGTTTGTATCAAGGGGTCGGATACAAGCACGTTCCTTTCGCGTGAGTTCCATTTTTTTCTTTTTGTTCATCCGCACGAATAAATAGTTCGTTATATATTCATCTACATTCTTGACTTATCCCCAGTATATTGTAAGTTAAAATGATTATTACCATTATGTGGATGTACAAAATATATATCCGAGTCTCGCTCCGGGTTCTAAGGGTAGATCACGACTCGTCTTCGACTCGTCGTGATCTGCCCTTAGGACCCGGAGCGAGACTCGGATTTATATTTTGTACATCCACATAATGATAATAATTTCTATTTATCTGATCCTCCCCCATTTGATTATCTGCTTTTGGGCAGATTATCGCACTCATTACCCATTGTTTCTTATAACTGTATCGATATCATCATAAATGTCGAACTTGAGTTTTTTTTACTGTTCTTTAACTTTCCCCATATTTAACCATTCCGATGGTAAGTCGATTCAACGTCTTCAACGACTTTTATGAAGGTATAGGCTGCTGATTAGGCCAGAATTCAATTTTGTGACATAATCTGCTACATTTACCCCGCTTTTCCGATCCTCATTTTTCATAGACTTCGTTAGGATGATTTTTCTTTGCATTCACACAGTGTCTCTCACTTTTTTATTCTGAAACTTGTTGATCACTGGTCGTGGAAGATTTCTCTTTGTTGCCTGGAGACGTTGTAATGCAAGAATGTCGCTCTCTGTCACATTCAGTTGACTGTTGGTTGATTTCATTAGCGCACAAAAGTCATAACACAAATTTTCGATTGCCCTTTCTTTCATGCCAAAAACCTTTATTTTGTACTTCCTGGAATTTTGCTCATTCCCGTTAGAGGACTGGACAGTAGCCGTTGATTTTTTTTAATCTATTTACGCGACCTTTTGTCCGAGGTTTTTATTTTGATTTTCGCTCCTAGTTAATTTATCTGTTAACCCTTTACCGAACACGACATTTGCATACAAAGTTCTTGAATAACTATATATTTCGGGGTTTCTTTGGTAAAAACATAGCTTTGGAACGACCTCGACGAGTCCGTTCCAATGAGGGGTCATAAGCTATGGGTTGGAGCAAAAAATGAAAAAAAATTGAAAATTGAATGGTGATGTTTGTGAACAGTGCTGGTCCAATTTTTGCTGTTACATTGAGTAAAGGGGTTAACTGTTTTAACGAATGTTTGTGTCAAAGCCCTCATTCAGTTGTTTTACTCTCGATTCTAACAAAGCTTCAAATTCAACTCTTAACTCTTTACCCAACGAATCGCCCGCATCCGCCCGCGTAATATGCAAATGCAGTAGTTGAAAAAATATTATTTTTCAAAAACTTTCAACAAAACCATATCATGTGACCCCTCGTTGGAACGAGCTCGTCGAGCTCGTTCCAACGAGGGGTCACATGATATGGTTTGTTCAAATTTTTTGAAAAATTTCAAAAATGATATTTAAAATAATAAATTTTTATATCGTTTGCGTTGGGTAAAGGATTAATATGTTAATATTGGTGTCTGTTTCGGTATTCACAATTCTGCGAAAGTCGTCAGCTGGCCATTGGCAGTTCACAAAAAAGGACATTTCAACATACCAGCAGTTTAGCCTGCAATTGATCATTCAGATGAAAGGAAGCCACGTTCCTTCAATTTCAGAAATCAAATTTATTTCCCATTGTGCCGATCTATGGTCTTCCTGATGGGTCCTCCTCACCCCCAGGTAGAATCATTTTTGCCGAATAATCGATGAAGATGATACAAAATTGCCATCGAAATGCCCTCTATTTGGACTGCCATTGATCGCGCAGGTGTAAGGAAGCCACGTTTGTTCAGTTCGAAACATCAAAATCTTCTGCGAGTCTGGGGCCGTCTTGGTGAATTCCCCGGTAATTTTTCTTCTCCCAGTCCGTCCTTGCTCAGATGGACGGTTCCAGATACACGATCTCAGATGATTATTCCTAGATGGAAGGATTCAACAAGTATGCTTCCCTGGTTGACATCTCAGACAGATACTACACTGATAGACGCACATTCAAATAGACGTTTCCCAAGTATACCCTTGTTCAGATGTGTCTCAGATGGACGTTTCCCTAAATGTACGGATCTCGGGTAGATGCTTTCATGAAAGATGCAAAATGGGTAAATGAACGATAATTCAAATATCGGTTTCGAACTCAATTTCCCTTTTCAAAAAGTAGCACAAAAGTATTTATTTTTTTATTCATCCATGCGGAGGGAAAAGAGTTCACACATGGTCGTAGCTGGCATGTCTTAGTATAGTGACATCGTCATTTTGCAAGATAGCAAATGCAGTCCTAACATTTTTCAGTGGGTGCAATGAAAGTTTTGAAAACCAAGATTTTGAAAATGGTTTCGAGATATCCAAATCACTTTAAAAATAGAGTCCGGATTCCTCCGGCTAGACTAAAGGCTATGTGGTGGGGGGAACGGGTCCGCCGCACTACCCCCACCCCCTGTCGGAAAAGTTTCTTGTCATGCCAATAAATTATTGGTCGTCCGAATGCTCCGACTGCCGCTAATTTGAAAAAAAAAGTTTACTGTTTGACAAAACGACAATTTTCATTTTACAAAAATCCCCTTTTCTATTATATAAATGAGGACTGTGTGTCCATGTCCGTTCAGTCCAGTTAGATATTCTGACGTTATTTATTTTAATTTTGTAAAGCCTGAGAGCACATTGCGTGGACTCATGGCTCTAAACTGTATTTAATATTATTATTATTAATATTATTATTATTATTATTATTATTATTATTATTATTATTATTATTATTATTATTCGAGTCTTGATTATCTCCATTGATGTACAATGCAACTTGAAATTTTCCTATTTCGGGACGGCTTGGCCCGCTGAAACACCCTCTGAATGAAAATGCTCGTTTTAGTTTGACAGCCCAAAAGGCGTGTGCATGAAACACGTCCTTGTATTATTAATATTTTACAGAATTATTATCGCTAAACGAAAGTAATTCTTTAAAATAATAATAATAAATGAACTCGTCGGGTCTGTCTTGTTTATTATTGTTTTACCCCGTTGAACTCTCGTGGTATCTTTCTTGCCAGTTCAATGGCAGCAATCAGAAGAGTCGATATTCATTATTTGGGGTAGACCAATCAATATTTTCAACGTGCAGCCTTGGGGCTGCACGTTGAAAATATTGATTGGTCTACCACACCCATTTACTGAACGGCCATCCTATTTAATGACGCTATGATGCATCATGTCCCTAGCCGGAAAAGCGACCGCTCGCCTTCAAAGGGTTATAGAAATATATTGAGTTGGGTTTCTCTATCTGCGGGCAGTCAACGAGCACTGTTCTCGCCCAACCATGTAGGAAAGTTTTGAAATCCTAGCTCCGACCCTACTTTTTTATTTATTTATTGGTGTTTAAGGTCACATACTTATGCACAATGGCTAATCGTGACCGTGACAGTTTTACGGGTGGAGGAAGCCGGAGTACCCGGAGAGAACCACCGAGCAACGACGAGCAGCTGCCAGCTCTCCAACATCGTAACTCTGAACTCTGCACCGCAGCACAGGCAGGGTCAGATTGGTTGAAGACATGCGCACCATCGACGTGCAGTACGCCTCAGTACACAGCGTCATCGTGCCCCCATGTAGGCAATCGGGGTGAAGTGTCTTGCCCAAGGACACAACGCGGTTGCCGCAGGTGGGATTCGAACCGAGGACCTCTCGGCTTGCAGCCTGCACCTCTACCAACTGAGCTACCGCGCCCCCTCCGACCCTACATTCAGGAATTATGAAACAGAAAAGAAATATAATCGAAATTGAATTAAAACAAATAAGTATTGATGAAGCGATTACACGGAAATTGTATATATTGTGCAGGGCGTGGGGGGGGGGGGGTGGGGGGGCACCAAAAATTTACAAGGCGTGACGTGGGGGTGGGTGGGTCTCTTGAGTGCGCCAAAAATGTGCATTTCCAACTTGTGCAATTTTTTGAATTTTTTAAAAATAGATCAATATATCAGCTAATATATACCATCATTTGTGTTTCAAACCTTAAAGATGATGTTGTACATCACACTCTTAACATAAATACAACATCAGGAGGCTTTATATGTGACAATATTGGGCTTAATCTGGGAAAATGTCACATGTTAGTAGGGGGTGGGTGTCTTGTTCGAAATGTAGAAAATGTGCAGACAATATTTTGGGAACAATTCAAACGAAAATTTGTTCCCGTATATGTACACCTGCTCTGGCCAAGCCTGATAATGAACAGCTTGTCATTTGTAGATTAGGGCCCTCAGCAGCCCGCAGAGGTTTAAATTGGTGGTACCAGTTTAACCCTTTACCCAACATGAAAAGCAGACGACACTTGCCAAAAAAAATGAGTGAATTACTAATTTTTTTCTTTTTCATTTTTTGTTTCAAAAACATAGGTTATGACCCCTCATTGGAACGAGCTCGACGAGCTCGTTCCAATGTCGAGCTCGTTCCAATGAGGTGTAATAACCTATGTTTTTGGGACAAAAAATGAAAAAATAATAAAAATTAATTGGCGTTTTTTTAGAATAGCGCTGACCGGTATTGGCGTTACGTTGGGTAAAGGGTTAAGAACATTATGAAAACCCCATAAAGACAGCTGTGCCTACTAAGTTTATAAGTTTATTTTGGATTTTAATGGGAGAGTGGGGGGTGGGTGTCTGAGAACGGTAGTAGAAAATTTGCACGTAGTGGATGGGTGGGTGGGTGTAAAAAGGAGCCGAATAAAAAATAGGACGTCACGTCTTGAAAAATTTTAGTGCCCCCCACCCCCTGTATCATGGAGTATTTATTTGAAGAAACGTCTATCTTGGACTTGTATATCTGGGAAGCGTCGATTTGGGAAACGTCAATCTGAGACGCGTCAATATGAAATCAGTCCTTCTATCTTGGAATGTCTATCTGGAACCCGTCTGGGAAGTGTCTATCTGAGATCCATCTATCTGGGAATGTCAATCTGGGAACCGTCTATCCTGGAAGCGTCGAACTGGGACCCATTTCTTTGGGAACGACTATTTGAGAACCGTCTATCTGGGAACGGTCTCTATGGGAAACGTTCGTCTCTACCTGAAACCAGTCTACATGGGAATCGTCAATCTCGGACCCATCCTTTTGTTAAGCATTTATCAGGGATCCGTTATCTGAGAAGGGTCGATCTGGGACCCGTCTATCTCCAAAGTGTCAATCAAGGAACAGTCCATCTCGGAAGCGCTGATCTGGGAAATGTCGATCCGGGAAGTGTCAATCTTGGACCCATCTAGGAAGCGCTGATCTGGGAAATGTCGATCCGGGAAGTGTCAATCTTGGACCCATCTATCTAGGAACGTGTATTTGGGGACCCGTTTTCCAGGAAGGGTATATCTGGGACCTGTTTGTTTATGAGCCGTTTTTGGGACCCATCAATCTCAGAACGTCTATCTAGGACCCGTTTTTCTTGGAAGTGTTTATCTGGGGCTCATTGATCTGGGAATGTTTATTGGGAAACCGTCTATCCCGGAAGCATCAACCTAGAACCCGTTTATCTGGGAATGTCTTTATGGGAACCGTCTATACTGCAAGCGTCAACCTGGGAACGGTCAATAGGGGAAACGTCAATATCATTATCTGGGAATGTCGAACCAGTCTATCTGAGAAGCGACCATCTGGAACCCGTCCTTCTGATAAGTATCTGTCTGGTGCCCTTCTATTTGGATTGCGTCGATCTGGGACCCGGCTCTCTGGGAAGCGTCGACCAGGGACCAGTCTGTCTCGGGAGCGTCGATCATGGGCCCGCCTATCTAGGAATTGTCGCTCTGGGAAGCGTCGACTTGGGAGCAGTGTTTCTGGAAAGCGTCTATCTCGGACCCGTGTGCTTGAGAAGAGTCGATTTGGGACCAGTGTTTCTGGAATTATCGATCTGGGACTAGTCTATCTAGAAACGTTGGTCTGAGAAGCGTGTGCTTTGAATGGCATCTATCGGGGATGACGCCGGTCATGTGTGTTGAATTTCTGAATATCCAAAGGTCCTGGCCTGTCGGCTGTTTGAAAAACGTACTTACTTTTCCGGCTCATGACTAATTCACACTTAATATTATAGATTTTTAATGGCAAATACTCGAGCACCGTTGAACGGACACCGGTTGTTTTGCAGAAACAACAGCAATATATTTTTATCATCTGATCAATAATTAACAATGTGTTTCGAGGAACTGTCTTTCCTCTGGAGGCAAATTAAATCAATTGAATCCAATTATGTACACAACAGACTATCGTTACTTCCTCATGAGGATTTGTAAAGTTGAGAAGAAAATCAATGGCGCGAATAACACTTTTCTGGTAAAGTACTTAAAATCGAGATACGAACTTTGACGAGGAAATAACGAACACCCAGCAAGCAAATTGACATTCTACCTCGCAAAAGTTGCAGACCATGTTCAAAATTATTCTCAAGTAATTGAAAACTTTTAGTCATTTTACGAGACTGTAGCGCGTGGGTTCTTGTTGGAACAAACATATATTCATTCATATACTACTGACATTTTGCTAAGGATCACTCCCCATCCGTCAACATAATTTGTACATGAAAGGAATAAGGGTACATTATTTGTTTGCTTATTTATTGGGGGCTGTGCAGGCCTTTAAATTCTTCCCAACTAACGACGGTAAACGATGTGCCCAAATAAGATAATTGCGCCAAATTAAAATGCGGAGTTTGAAACTTTTTCCAAAGTTTTGCAGTGTTTCGGAAATATATATTTCCCTGATGCTTGTAAAATATCTAAGAGCTTACCTTCGAATCAAACAGTGCAACAGATAAATAATTTAAAGAAAAAAAAAAACACAGCATTCGCCATAGAAAAGCAATCGCCGTCGACAGTGTCGTATACGACACTGTCGACGCCGATTGCTTTTCTTTGGCAAATTCTATATGATCGTCTTGAAGCTGGAGATCTATTATATTCATGTTTGTGGCATTTCCTATTAAACGTCATGCGTAATTTACTTTCAAATAGACTTTGGCTCGACACTTGGAAACTAAGAAGCCTTCTCGAGTAAACTTATGTCAAGGGGTGGTGGGAACCAGTGATAACGATGAAGGCCTATAACAAGGGGTTGTAAACTATAATTTTAAGAGGAGGACCTGAAACCTAAAACAGACACCAATAAGAAGAAAATACCGGCGCTTTTTCTCCAACCATACAGGCCAGAATACGACTAATCCATATTTTCTGTTGTGCCCAAATTGGACTGATCTAAAGGTTTGGAGCAGTGACACTTTTAATAGTCTGGGTCACATCAAGTTGTACAAATTTGCTGGTAGCACTCTCTGATTTATCATCTTGGTACAATCAGGGTTAGCACTGCTTGAAGGCAAGTGACCCTTGGGAATACTGCGCTTCAGCCATAGATGAACAACATGTCAACGTAACACTTACCTTCAACCAATGCTAACCGCTTGTGTCGGGAGGGTAAATTAGAGATGCCGAAAGTTACTCACCATTACTCAGTTGTTCTCTCTGTGTACTCCGACTCCCCCTACCCGTACAATTGTCTGACATGATATGATCAAAGCTTGTGGAAGTCGAGTTAAACCTTAATGAACAAATAAACAAACTTAAAACAATACACATAATTTGACATTTATGTATCAAATATATAGATGGGTAGGAGTGGCAATTAGCAAAATGTGAGTAGTATATATTGACCCTCTGAAGACTGAATTCCTGGTTTGAAATTTCCGCATACAATATTGTCTGCAGTAATTTGACGAATCCATTTGTATTTATAGGAAAGTACAGTAATAATTTAATCGAACAGCCCCCTACTATTGCTTGTCCATTATGTTCCTTGCTGGCCGATCAAAAACGCAAAAAGTATTTAAAATAGCTTCAAGGGTTAAATTTAAAACAGTTTGTTTATTAACGACACATTTAGCAGCCAGGCCACATCATGTTAGGGCCCCGCGAGTCGGATATTTTAGTTCGAGTGGATTATCGATTCGTTTCTAGTTTAAAACTTGCGGGTCGAGTCATTTTTCGAGTCGATTCTTATAAAACCGACGGCCCGATTTCTTCTCAACAGACATTTAATGTTCTGCCGTCGCGTAAATCGCGTGAGAAACAACCGGTTAGAATCCTGTTACGACTTATGTATAATGCCAACTTTACTAAAGCCGCAGTGAGGCGTCTAGTAAATCGTGTTTGTATCGTTCTACAGTGATACGAATAGGGTTTTGTGACATATTTTCCTATTTCTTTCATGGCCAAACTGGATTATTGCATCGTTTGAAGAAAGAACTCGCAATGAAAACTCTGTCGTTTATCGGGACCGAATCGACTCGAGAAAAAGGACATCCGCGAATTGGAGTCGAGTCGATTTTGCGTTCCGACTCGACATTCTACTCGAAATTCGAGTAATCGCAGGGCCCTACATCATGTCGGACAGGTTTGAGGATGGAGGAAGCCGGAGTCCCCAGAGAGAACCACAGGCCTGAAACGAGAAGCTGTCATACGCTAGTAGTAGGAGAGCGATGAAACGTGCCCTATTGACCGGATCTCATGCCGGATCTCATGTGACCTCATAGTCACTTGATCCAGGTACGTCATGTGGTGTTGTCATGGTAACCCGCATGAACGGCCATCTCGTGACGTTATCCCCATAGTGATACGTGGTGAGAGTGTGCATGCGCAGCGCGTGTTGTTAGGATGAAACGTGTTTCCGTCGGCCATTTTGTATACTGGAGGCCGCCATCTTGGTTTCTATGGTAGCACGTGGTTGCTATGTTACCCAAAGGCCTATAACAAGACAGTGGTATGTTCGGAGGGTATGTTCTTTTGCACAGGAGTAATTTCCCCATTCGTAGAATTACCCAGTTAAACCCGACAATCCCACCAAATCACCAAAAACGACTTTATTTACTACGGCTTCCCCATTTTATCGGCTTAGCACGTAGTACTATAGTACCGAGGGGCACAGTGGGGGGTGAGCTCGATTGAATAGGGGTAATTTTTCTATCTTTGATTTTTCTCCAGAATCCTCATTTAAGTCATAGAATTACCATAAACAACCCGACAAGTTGTACAATTTCAGAATTCTTTCAGAATTCTCTGCTTCTGTCTATCTATGCAATAGTTTTCGTCTACCTAAGCATGTTCCTTTGTCCTGAAGTATACTCCAGTAGAGAAGAAGAGCCTATCAACTGGAACTGATTTGCTTATTATTACTATATTTAGCTGTTCTGGTCTGTTCTTGTTAGTTCTGACTCTATTCCGAGTACTCTTATTGTTTCATTTATCTAGATCACTCATTCACTTCACTTTCCTGACGCTAACTAACCAATCAGATTCCTTCATCCCCCCGTAATCTTTATGCAGATTTTTACCCCTTATTACAACGAAGTCCTATCCGATTCTCATCACCTCTATATCCAGTGGCCACGTCCCAGGGAATCCCTTTTGTGAAACGTCTCTGGTTATGGAATCCCTTTCGTCGCATGAGGCCACGAGGGTAAGGAGAAAACCCTCAACGAGGGTTGAGGAGAAAACCCTCTTAGCCTAATTTCTTTTGAGTGCATGGGGCCATGAAAAAAACCCTCAATGAGGTATTATTTACAATCCCTCTTAGCCTCAACTCGGTATTTAAAAGCCATATCCCATGAAATCCCAGTTTTGGAAAACTCCTGTGGCTATGAAATCCTTTTTTTTTGTCGTATGAGGCCATGAGGGCCATGAGAAAGTCCTCAGTTAGGCCTCATTTACTACCCCTCTTTGCCTCATTTCCTTTTAAGGCCCTGTGGGCCATGAGAAAGCCCTCAATGAGGCCTCATTTACTACCCCTCTTAACATCATTTCTTTTGAGGCCATGAGGGTCATGAGAAAACCCTCAATGAGGCCTCATTTACTACCCTTCTAAACCTCATTTTCTGTTGAGGTCATGAAGGCTATGAAAAGACCCTCAATGAGGTACAATTTACTATCCCTCTTAGCCTCATCTCGGAATTTAACACCCATATCCCATGGAATCCCATTTTTGGAAAACGCCTGTGGCTATGGAATCCCTTTTTGTCGTATGAGGCCATGAGGGCCTTGAGAAAGCCTCGATGAGGCCTCATTTACTCCCCCTCTTAGCCTCATTTTCTTTTGATGCCATGAGGGCCATGAGAAAGCACTCAATGAGGCCTCATTTACTACCCCACTTAACCTCATTTTCTTTTGAGGTCATGAGGGCCAGGAAAAATCCCTTTTCCGAATACAGGGGTCATGCAACATTTTTATAACAAGGGAAGTGCGGATCACGTGCGCACGTTTCAAGGTGAGTAACCCTAATTTACTTTTTTTTCCAGGCGCACTGCAAATTATACGAATTCCAAACATGAATTGCGATCATTAGAATTTCTTTCACAGAGTCAATCCCAAAATGACAAATTTCTCCAAACCAAAAACCATTCCTATAAAACTTTTATAATTGTATTTTCTAAATTGTATATATTACTTGCGAAAATTAATTACTCAAATTAATGATTAGCATTTCAAATAACGTAGCAATTTACCGGCAGATTAGAGAGAAATTTAGATACACTGCGAATCCTCTCTAATCTTGTAGTGTTGCTCGATGTTTCCGATTTCCTCATCGGACAGTAATCATCTTCATGTCTCTTACGTGTGAAGCTCCTGGAGAATTTTTTATCACAATATCTGCAGCAATGGACTTTAATGACTTCACTCTTTCGTGGTCGTAGAACAAATGAATTTATTTTCACACCAACACTCCTTTTATACCTTTTTCAGAGCTAGGACTGGGTTGATAAGCGCTGAGATAAAGCAACTCTTTCGTAGTATACATCTTTTGATATCTGGAGAAATTCCGTCATCTGTTAGCAGCTTCAATACATGTTCGTATTTTCGCAGGTCATCAAATTCAGCTAAATTCAGTGGTATCTTATCTTCGAGAATGTTGGTAGCGCATTTACATAAACAGGTAATCAAATCTTCATCAGCAGCACGTAGAACGGCATCGATTTCCACCTTGTCGGCATCCCGTAAAAATTCTAAAAGTGCTTTATTTTGGTCAGTCAGTCCAGTATCTCTCTCCTCTTCTGTTCTTCTTGGACAGTTATGTTCTTCATGTCTCTTCCTATTGTATGGCTGTGCGAACAACTTAGTACAATATCTGCAGTGGAGCCGACGATGGTCCTTTTCGTGTCTTCGAGCATTTTCCGATCTTGAAAATAACTTGGAACAGTATCTGCATCGAACTGGTAACATGTCTTCACTCGACGACGGTCAGGACACAAATGAATTTATTTGCGTACCAACACCTCTTTTATACCTTTCCCAACAGAAGTACCCGGATGTAGTATGAAGTACCCGGATGTAAAGTCCAACTAGTATCCTCAAATAATATAATACCAGGTATCCTAAAATACCCGTATGTGCCTATGTGCTAGGGCACATTGTGTCACATTGTGCCTTTTCACATAAGCACATATAAGCACATAAAGCATGTGCCTTTGTGCTAGGGCACATTGTGTCACATTGTGCCTTTTCACATAAGCACATATGACAAAAAAGGGATTCTCCAGTAGGTATCCTCGAATAAAACAATACCAGGACATAGGTATCCTCAAATACCCGTATGTGCCTATGTGCTAGGGCACATTGTGTCACATTGTGCCTTTTCACATAAGCACATATCGGCACATAAAGCATGTGCCTTTGTGCTAGGGCACATTGTGTCACATTGTGCCTTTTCACATAAGCACATATGACAAAAAAGGAATTCTCCAGTAGGTATCCTCGAATAAAACAATACCAGGACATAGGTATCCTCAAATACCCGTATGTGCCTATGTGCTAGGGCACATTGTGTCACATTGTGCCTTTTCACATAAGCACATATCGGCACATAAAGCATGTGCCTTTGTGCTAGGGCACATTGTGTCACATTGTGCTTTTTCACATAAGCACATATGACAGAAAAGGGATTCTATAGCCACGGGTGTTTCCCCAAAATGGGATTTCCATGGGATATGGCCATTGGATATAGTCTTTTATTATACAGAAGGGAGATAACTCTGTATACAGATTATGGGAAATCAAGCAATCTGATTGGTTAATTATATATATGAAACAACAAGAGTACTTGGAATAGGGTCAGAACTAACAAGAATAGACCAGAAATTGCTAAATATAGTAATAATAAGATAAACTGTTCCAAATAATAGGCTCTTCTACGCTACTGGAGTATACTCCAGAACAAAGGAACATGCCTAGGTAGACATAAACTATTGCATATATAGATAGAAGCAGAGAATTCTGAAAGAATTCGAAATAGTAAAAGTTGGGGTGGATTTTGGTATTTGGAAGGATTGTCGGGTTGTTTGTGGTAATTAGATTTACTCCGATTCAATCGAACATACCCTCTGAACATACCCCCGTCCCATTGCAGAAAAAATTGGGTAACATAGCAATGACACGCTACCATAGAAACTAAGATGGCGGCCTCCAGTATACAAAATGGACGACGGAAACACGTATCACCTAACAACACGCGCTGCGCATGCGCACTAACACCACGTATCACTATGGAGATGACGTCACAAGATGGCCGCTCACGCGGGTTACCATAACAACACAACATGGCGCCACTGGGTCACGTGACTATGACGTCACATGAGATCCTGCAATGAGATCCTGCCAATGAGGACTGAAACGTGCGAGACATACTACTCACAATAACAAGGTGTCGTTAACCCCCCCCCCCCCCTCAACCCCTCCCCCCAACCCCCGCCATGGCTCAGAGATGCTCTAATGCTGAACTTTGAAATTAGGTACATTGTTAGAAGACAACACGTGGATAGTGCATATGAAGTTTGTGGACTAAGTATTCACGATGGCCGAATGGCGCCCATTTCTATTTCATTACATGCCTGTTCTATGAAATCCCCATCCACAGCAACACTAAACCATGCGGAAAATAAAAATCCCTTCCGCACACATGTGTGGAACGGAAAACGGACTATTTTTAAATAGAAGCGAAATTTCATTGGAATTTTCTACAAATCGTGCAACGCAATTACAATTTGAATCCCCAGCGATAGCTAAAATTCGTCCCTTGAGTTCCAATGTGTTCTATGTCCCAGTAGGCACTTAGAAGATATTGAAACTCAGGAAACGAAATAACATGGGCTCCCATCGCAAATTTGGTTGGCGATAAAATGTGTTCTTTGTGTTGATAGTTGTCAAATTAATTGCTGAGTGTCCTTCTAATAATTGCTTTTTATGGACGTGAAGGCGTGTAATCAACACAGAACGACACGCGCGTGTGAATTGGTTGATCGATTTGGCTCTGTGCCATCGCGGAAGGATAAAATTCGAGGCCTGTCGCCTCTCGTTTTATCCTTCACCGCTGGCACTCGTGCCAGATCGATTGACCCATTCACACGCGTGTGTCGTTCTGTGCATGTATTTGGGTGATATTTTTTTGTTACAAGTCGTGGCTCAGATATGCTTTGAGACTGAACTTTGAAATTTGGTACATGGTTTAGGATACCACAAGGATGAGGCTCATAATTTTGTTGACGAAACATTCAAGATAGACGAATCGCGAACTTTCGAAGTAAGAAGTTTTTATCTATTCAATTGTTTGATCGGAAATTCCAAGAAAGCCGTATGAAAACGATTTTAGTTATACTTTAGTGGTACATTTTTGTCGTTACTATACGTGGCTCCGTGATGTTTTTAATTGGTAGAGTGCTGGAAGCCATATTTTGGGCTTTACAAAAAGTGATAGGCAATAACTGTCTGTAGCTACATTCTGTCTGAGGAAGCCTTTATTGTCCCTGATATGAATCAGACTTTTTATACAATACCTTGCTCTCTGACATTTAATTGGATAGTGCCTATAAGGCACTATCCAATTAAATGTAATAGAGCAGTATTTGATGAGCTTTGATTTGTTGTCAGAAAAAAACTCAGCACACTACCAGTTAATGCTGAAATGTGGAATATTATTGTTCGGAAATAACAAGAGGGTGATGGAAGTCAATGTTTTTGGTCGAAGAATTCAAGATGGTCTGATAGTGGCCATCTTCCTGTATTTTTCCTGAGCACAGGATATCTCAGAGATGCTTGAAGAATGAATTTCTCAAGTGGATACAATGTTAGGCAACTAACCTAGTGTCATGGTCAGACAAACATGGGCCACACCATCCACCAATGCCTGAAGTTAGCTTAAGCGCCGTGAATAGTAAATGAGATAATTTCATATGCTGTCCGCATTAGGAAGACAAAACCTTTCGTGCGAAAGCATGCAATGCTACTGGATTACAAAAATGTCACATCCTTGTTTACCAATCAGGACAATGTTTCGCCAGAGGACCAAAATAGGTGTTTGTAAATTTTTGGAAATAAATGAACGACCGGTTAGCCATGTCGAATCCGTTTAACAAAGGGTCCGGCGAACGTCCAAGATCCGATTCGGTTTCATTTTTCACCGATTCATTTCGATTCGAAACTGTCTCGATTATTCCATAAAATTCGAATCCAGGACAGTTTTGGATTTCATACATTACTTTGTTGCGTACATTCTGAAGATAAGAACTCATCTTGCCGTTTTGTGAGTAAGGAGTTTGACCGTATCCATCCAAAGCAGATTACATAAATTCAGTTTCAAAATGCTTATGTCATTTGAAGATCAACAGATCACGTGACCTTTAATTGGCACAATATATCACGTCTTGGGTGGAACAAGGCGTCTTTGAAACAATCAAAGTGATATAATAATATTTTGGTGTGATGCGTCAGGGCTCAGAAGAGCATCCTATATGGTTGAAATTAATGAAAGTAGGCTCGTGGACGTGGCTGGAGGTTTCCGATTGGTGTGTGTGGGGGGGGGGGGGGGGGGTGGAGGGGGGTTAGAGCATTTCCAACTAGGAGGAGGAACCGGGAGGGGGAACTCCCCCATCCTCCTGGTCCTTCCCCCAGTTGGAAATTCACTACCGCAAAAGATTTTGAAAATGAAGCAATGAAAGGGGGCATAAAATTCATTCTAGTAACTGAAATGCCAACACATTTATGATAGAATTATCAGGTTATTATTATTTGGTATTCTTCTGGGAATTGAATATTTGCTAAACAAATGCTCAAGCTTAGAACTTTGAACAATTCACACTGTCCTAACATTAAATCAGATCTTATGCAGGAATGATATCAATTTTCGAAGTTTCATCATTTTGTAACTGTGAATGATGGAATTAACTCAGGATAACGATTTTGCATGATGTGATTTTCTTGAAGTGCATTTCGAGGATTTTTTTTATTACGATAAGTAAACATACTATAAAAATCTCGTACCGATTGACATCACGCATACTTATGAAGCTTGATATTACGTACACCTTAGTTGTAAATAGTAACAGTTAGAGTTTTTTGCCGATTTGAAACCGAGTTGGAATTTTGGAAATACAGGAAACATCAGCATCTCCAAAGAAACTCTAAAATCTAGATGGATGGAATTTCCACCTAATCATGACTTGCCCTCCGAATTTCCAACTATAGAAAATTTTGCCCAGTATTAGGGGGGGGGGGGAGGGACACCCCCACCCCTTTCGCCACGTCCCTGAGTAGACTGCGCATGTGGGCTATTCACTGGTCCGTGCCGACATTTCTACACGGAATGCTATATGAATACGTTGCTCATCCTTTCAGAAATAAGTGATAGGTCCATCTACTTGCGGTTCGATGGTATGAACTAGTCTAGCCAGTACGCATATTGATATTGGGTGCACATGAGAGACTGACAACACTCGTAAGACAGTCGTAGTAGCTTAAACCTTTACCTAACATGAAAAGCAGACGACACTTGCAAACACAATTCTTGAATAACTATTTTTTTTTTATTTTTTTGTCTCAAAAACATAGGTTATGACCCCTCATTGGAACGAACCCCTTTTCCTGATTCGATTCGAGCGCAAACTCGCGATTCGCTGGACCCTAGCTTAAGTTGTCTGCAAATCAAGCCATTGAACTCGGCCCAGAACCTTGATACGCCCCTATTCTTTAAAGTAAATGGTTGTTCAGTGGTTATGTGTGGTTGATCAAACAATATTTTAAACGTGCTGCGCCAAGGCTGCTTATTGAAAATATTATTTGGTACACAAACAAATAACAAATTCAGACGCTTCCAGTTGAAGCCATTGAACAGACACGGACGATACCACCATGATTCAAACGATTGACGCCATTTGTGGGATATTGTGCCCATAGGCGTCGCAAAGATGATCGAATGGGGTGTATAGTGAATTTCGTCCGAGTGTCATGACTCAAGTCCCGACTGAAGAAATAGTCAAACTACATTATCAAGGCATGCCTTCTTCGAAGGCATGCCTTCATGATGTAGTTGGAACATTTGTCAATGGCGATAAATATTAAACAACTTGTTTGTGGATAAATACATGACGCATGGGGTTTCCCAACTTCATATTTAATTGACACGTACCGGATTCAAGACTGGCCATGCTTGGGGCCTAACCTCACCAATCAGCCACGTGCCTCCGTTTGGTATCAGGGAACTAAATATTTGAATTTGGGAGCGCGGTGGCTCAGTAGGTAGAGGTGCAGGCTGCAAGCCGAGAGGTCCTCGGTTCGAATCCCACCTGCGGCAACCGCGTTGTGTCCTTGGGCAAGACACTTCATCTCCATTGCCCGCGTGGGGGCACGATGACGCCGTGTACTATGGCGTACTGCACGTCGATGGTGCGCATGTCTCCAACCAATCTAACACGAGTTACGATGTTGGGGAGCTGGCAGCTGCTCGTCGTTGCTCGGTGGTTCTCTCCGGGTACTCCGGCTTCCTCCACCCGTAAAACTACGGTCATGATTAGCCATTGTGCATAAATATGTGACCTTAAACGTCAATAAATAATAATAAATAATATTTGAATTAGAGTTCACCGCCTTAAAATGTTGCACCCGGAAGTGATGCGATCTCTAAAAATAAACAGCCTTGGGAAAATAAATTGTTTGAATATAGTTTGAATCATTCTCTTGACATCTTGCATTATTGATGAATATTCCAGGTAAAAAAGAGTGTGATTTGATGACTTTTGGACCTAGAAAATACAATTTATATTTGAGTATTTTTGTAGGGAATTCCCTGAAAAATATGTGCACGTGACCGGTACTGCCCTTGCTGTCAATTTTTCTCTCTTATTTGTTGCATGACCCCCTGATTTGTGGTCAGAAAAAGTTGTCTATACTTGACAAAGATATTTGAATGCCAAAATTAAAGTGATGCGATCATATTTTGTTTTTGCCTGAACTTTATAATGGTCGCCTATGAGAAAATATTTAGTTTCCTGATACCATTTGCTTGAGATCAAGTGCGTGTGTGACACAAGTCCCAGAAGCAAAACTAGTCCCGGAAGAAACTGCATGATTACTGAAAAGGGCGACGCGATAGAATGGAATAGATAGAGGATATCTCCGCTAATTTAGTATCGCGGGTGAAAAATAATAGTTTCAGGACTACACGAATGAGATAATTCCTGAAATTCACTAAAATAGCGTAGATTTTTTTTTATTATATGCTACTGACATTTTACTGCGCAGTATTCAGTCCAATTCCACTGCAAACAGTTTCAATACAATAACAAAGATCTGCTGCTCGTTCCTTCAAGGCGACGTTCGAGGCGACGTTCAATGCGACACCAAGCGTGGAAGCGTGTCGTCATTTAGGAAGCTACTGTGGGATATTTCTCGGAAACCATCGAGTCGATAGATATCGAGAAATATATTTTAGATAATTTGCAATACTTCACAGGCTAGCATATAATAAAACAGCTTTAATGAGGAAATACACCCAAAACAAGGCAGATTGCATCAACAGAATAGGATAGTTAATAGCAACTGAAAGTTAAGTACTATTAAATAAGAAAAAATAACACACATATAAGACTCCAATCCAGGTAAATATGACCCGATTGGAAAGTTATTGGGGAATTGCTAACCCCTCACCCCCCCAAAAAAACAAAAGATACGCATGTGCCTGTGCCTGGTGCTGTTAGGTCATTATGACAATCAGGGGGCGTCATGCTAGGGAAAAATCGGGGGGGGGGGGCGGATCGGTGACATCATCTAAGCGGAGCGCCGCCATCGGTTGGCGCGTAGCGTGCCCCAAAATATTGGCAAAAAATGCCTCCCAGAATTGCCGGAAATGGCACTTCCCAGGCCTTCCCCGAAAATATAGGGGGGCGCCCCCCTCCCCCCCCCCCCCCGAGCACCGTTCTCATGACGCCACTGATGACAATGTCCACACGCGAACAATTGTTACATCATTATGACAATGTCCACATTCTTACAAATGTGGCACTTAATAACCCTTCACCTAATGAATCGCCCGCATCCACCCGCGTAGTTTGCAAATTCAGCAGTTGAAAGAAATTGTTCAAAATATTTCAACAAAACCATATCACGTGACCCCCTCATAGGAACGAGCTCATCGAGCTCGTTCCAATGAGGGGTCACATGATATGGTTTTGTTGATTTTTTTTTTTTAAATCTAAAAATAGTAATTAAGATAATAAATTTTGATATCGTCTGCGTTGGGTAAAGGGCTCCATAGCTGTGAGAAGTTTAGAATGTTCTTACCATTTCTTTCCGTAGTTTCTGCATCGCACTATCAATGGATGTTTCTCTTCTAGGAGTCGCGGTATTTCCCCTTAGTTTTAATTTTGCCTCCAACGTTGCCTCCAATCTAGATTTGTAGAATTCTCTGCAGGCATTTGATATTTCTATCGATGCTGTGTACTTATCTAGTGGTTCGTCCAGAGCAAAGTTTAGAACAGCCGAAGTCTGCATCGTTCGGAACATCAATGTTTGTAGCACAACTATCATTAACAGTTCAGTTTGAACTATAGCTTCTTGTTCACCACTCGCGTTGAAATCAGGAAAATAACAGTATCATTTCGACAAGTTTGTGTAAATACGTTTTGTTTTAAAAATTACAAATTCTCATGTAATGCACCGAATTAACTATCAGTAAGCTGATTCATAACTTCAGAATACGATCGAATAATGGTGTATTCCCGAGAAGAAGTTATCATCACAAAACAGAAATGTAATCTTTTACTAATACTTTTGTTCTAACACACGTTTAAACCCGAAGAAAGTGTTCTTCGTCCGGTATGTCGCAAAAAGGATTTCTGACCTAACATTTGTCAATGCACATTTTAAAAGCAACTGGGACGCAATTGTTGACACACATTGCGATTGGATAAATGGCTTTGTTTTTGTTTTCATTAGGTCAACAAACTTTACAAACACAATCTGTGTTTACTGTATGGAGACCGTTTACCCGTTTTCAGTTTTGATTTTTGAAACCTGTGTTTGCATTCGATGAATAGCGAATTAGAAGCGAAGTGTAGTGGTCGAGGTATAAAGACCACTTACCAACCAGACTCGGTCGCTTTGTGTGCTAGAGGTCGACGGTTCGAACCCCTGCACTTATCTCTCCTCCTGTTACACGAAGTAAAGGTGAGATTATTATGATCCCCGATGAGTCTGGAGGTGGGATGGGGAGATCTCACCCGAGAGGCAAGATATTTGAACCAGACCCGAGGCTTGCCGAGGGTCTGGTTTAAATATCTTGCCCCGGGGGTGAGATTTTCCCATTCCCACCTTTAGACTCATCGAGGATGATTGTTCTCCCCACACACGAGGATTGCGTCATTATAGAAAATTGGCGGTCACGTCACGTGCTGACATACCCAATTTATCAAGTCGTAGTCCTTTCGAAAAACGAACAATTTCATCAGGGGGGGGGGGGGGGGGGGGGGGGGTCTTCCAAAAAATTCCGCACACAAGGCCTAAAAAAATGTTTTCCATCTTTTGACCACCACCCACCCACCCATGTGCAAAAAAAATATTTTTTTCCTCTGACCACTTGGACACCCACCCCACCACCTATATTTTTCAGTGTATTACCACAGTGGGTAATGAAAAATTATTGCACTGAGCTTCCAGTTGTCAATCCTTGCCTTAATTTGAATCCTAATCTACTGTCCAAACTAATTATGTACACATCAACCAGCATCAACAGAAGCATTCAGATTTCACTAAAGAAAATTGTTATTAACTCCTTTGTTATCAAGCACGCATTTATTTTTACTGGGAAAAGTTTCATTGTTATTTTTCGTTGTGAGAAAACTTTCGAGGAACTGATTGATACACTGGTCACTGATAGATACCAGAATTGTCGTTGTTTTGGCAGTATATAGGTGTATGTTTATGAAATAAAATGGTGCTTTATTACAAATTCCATGATGTAGTGTGTTGTTGATGTTGTGAAAAAACAAAGCACTGCCACTGAGTAATTCTTCTATGATGATCAGTGCTTGCTGTTTTCTCATTCAAAGTTGATGTCAAACTAACAAGGGTGCTACCAAATACATGTATCACAAATAAAAATAAATATATTGGTAACTGTTATGCAGTCAAGCTATACCAGAAGTAGCAATGAATTATCATCCACACTGTACCTATATAGATATATTTTCCTAAATGAAAACAGATATGGAACACAGGCCTAAGTTAACCCTTTACCCAACGTAACGATAAAAACCGGCCAGCGCTATTCACAAAAACCGCCAATTAATTTTCATTATTTTTTCATTTTTTGTCTCAAAAACATAGGTTATGACCCCTCTTTGGAACGAGCTCGTCGAGCTCGTTCCAAAGAGGGGTCATGACCTATGTTTTTGAGACAAAAAATGAAAAAAATAGTTATTAAAGACTTTTGTTTCCAAGTGTCGTCTGCTTTTCATGTTAGGTAAAGGGTTAATTTCCCTTTACACCAGTTTACACATTGTTTATTTTTACTGTTTTGCTGTTGCCCCTTAGGTGTCCAGTATGTGAAGTTGTACACTGGACCTATCATTTTGAGTCTCACTATCAGTTTAAGCATGCTGGATGTTTTGTTTGTCCAGTGAAAGTTTTGGAGTCTGAGAAACAGAGAATGGCCAAACAGTGATAAACCAGCATAGCAGGGTTTAGATGGCTTCACCATTTAGGTCACTAAACCTCCACAATAACACTGGCCACAAGTTTATCTCCTTTGAGTTACAATACTGATTCTTGAGTTGGAATTGGTGCTGAACCTTCTATTACCCAGGATTGTTTCATCCTGATAACTGTTTTTTTCACATCTTTATGTTCTGGTGGTTCTAATACCTGATGACAGAACTTTCAGTTGAGCATTTGTAATTCATGCATTTCAATAATATGCCTATATACACTATGGATAGTGTATACTGGCATATTATTGAAGTGCATGAATTACAAATGCTCAACTGAAAGTTCTGGCCTCAATGCCCTCATAATAATTATCATTCATGTGTTAAGTTCCGAGACTGAAGAAACAGTTTAAATTTAGTGAAGAAGTTTTAATTTTAATGACCTGACTACAGGCTAAGTGTCTAGGCTTGAGGTTTCAGCCAATTGTCATTACTCAAAAGATAGTGGATAGCGTAGGAAAGCTGAAAATCTGTCACCTAACACTATTGTAAATCTCACTGTCCGTCCTGGTCCGTCTCCGAAAAAATGTCAGCATTGATTTCTGCATACAACAGCATATAATGTAAGAATTAGACTATTTTTGTGAACATCAAATAGAGGATTAAAATAATCTTCTTTTGCTGCATAGTATTATGCTCAGCTACTCATCTATATAATCTGGCTCAGTCAGGGTCAGTTTTCAATTCAAATATTAACTGTAACTTTTGTTTCATGTTTTCGCGAGATAGCCAGACAAACCCTCTGTGAAAACCCTGGTACTATCACTATGAGCTTGAATTAAGTAAGTGGGGTTTTATGTCAAAGATGCACAGTGAGAATTTTCATTAGTTTCAGGTTACAAGAGCTCTACTCAGAGAAACTGGGCATTTAGATTATTTTCCGTAAATTTTTTACATTATTTTAGATCTTCTACTAAACACATTGCTACTCATTGTAAAATCCAAATTGTGCCGTGATGATTCAACTATGAAAATTATGTTAACCATTCCCAAATTAAAATTCATAAATTTCCACTGATTGTTTTTAGTCAAACTGGAGTACACAATTCTTTAATGCATCTAATTTAATTTACAAAAAAGAGAACAAATCCCCTAATCAGCCTAGTGGGGCCTTATTCACTAACCCTACCTGACAAACAGGTGCCTATTAGACTACTAAACAACAATATAGCCTTGTTAATGTGAAAATAATTTGAAAAAAAACACCAGGAAAAAAATTGCAACTCCAGGAAAAAAAGTGTTTTGGCCCCCATCCGACCACCCACCCACCTTGGCCTTGTGTCCGGAATTTTTTGGAAGACCCACCCCTGATTTCATCGGAAAGATCGTACAAAAGTTAGGTATATACCATAGGTATATACTAAAAAATTGATTTGTAACACTGTCCGTTAAGGGGTTAATGAATATGCGCGTGTCAAACTCCAGTGTAAAAGGCATTGTGAGATTATTGATCGATCGATAAATTCGTCTATTTGCCTTTTATCGTTGTGTTTCTCATTCAAAATCTGTTGAATAAGATTCAAATGGGCCTTTGTTTTGCGGTCTGTCTCTTTATTCCTTTTCTCCGCGACAAATTCGTCCGTTTTTATATTTGCAAATCGTGAAGCCATTTTGTTTATTTATAATTGTGCAGACGATGATGAAATAGTTCCGGCGACCCAATAAAGTATGCAAATGAGTATGTCACGTGGCGTGGGTGGGGATAGAAATATCCCACCCTGCTGTCTGACCCGGGACACGCGTATGTTTCACGTTTCGTGGGGAGAGAAAATCCGCGAACGTCCAATCAGATGGACTTGGAGCAGACGTATTTCGATTTGTTTATTTATTGAGATTTATCGAAACATCCGACAGCCCGGGTCACCTCGAGTCGGGCAGTTTCCTTGGAGGAAGCCGGTACTGAGCCACCGCGATCCAGACATATTTCTAATTACAGAATGCATGGCTATTTTGCGATTTTTATGGCTTTAGTGCACTGCATGCACTGAATCGGTTCCCGTTTCTACTAATAGCCCCAAATCAGGGCTTGACAGTTGGGGCAACCTATAGGACGGGTTGCCTTTTGGTTACGCAAAAATATTTTTGGGAGACCTCTTTATAGGTTAACCAAAAAATAGTTTCATAATTGGAGATTTGATTGGAAGGTAATGACATAAAAAGACATGCAACAATGATAAAAGATAAATTATTATAAATCATAATGACTTTTATTTCTCAACAAAATTCACATCCCCAAATCTGCCAATTATAATGGTTATCAAGAGGTTAAGCCTTTACCTAACAAAATGGAACAAAATGCCTAGAAAATTAGACAAGGTGTGGCTTATACAACCTCACACATCATGGCAATTTCTCAATAAATCCATACCAATATGGATATCATTGGAACCAGCTGAATCAGCTGGTTCCAATTATATCCATATTTGTATGCTTCTGTTGAAAATTTGAGACAAAGGTTTTAATCATGAAGTTCAGGATATTGGGGGGGGGGGGGGGGGAAGCTATGTGAGGTAAAGGGTTAACCCCCCAAAACTGGGGCAAAAGATCAAAAGGTTAATGAACATGTAATGGGGCAACCTTCAAATGGGTCCATCAAAATTCTGAATTGTTAAGCCCTGCCAAATCACCCAGATTGCGTCTCGTGTTAACAATTTGTGCATGATGTTTGTGTGTGTAGGTCCAAGAACACCCCACTTAAATGTCCGCCCCTCGCCACACTCAAACACTCAAAGTCGCTCCACGGACCCAACGTTGTATGATCGCCTCAACTTTGCAAAATATTTGCGGTAAAAATATAGTCAATGAGCCTGACAACATTTTGCTACCAAATGAGAGACAAATTGCCACAACATTTTTTTGAAACGTTTTCCTCTGTGGACTTCAAAAATATTTGGTGGAAATTTAGCAAGGGCAGCTTCATCTCTCTATGGACTTTAGCAGTATGTTAGAGGCTAAACTCTTCCTTTCTGTATGACTGAGGCAAATGGTACAGAAATGTTCCATATCTTAACCCTTTCCCCAAAGAATCGATCGCATCTGCCCACGTAAAATGCAAATTCAGCAGTTGAGAAAAATATACTTTTCAGAAAATTTCAACAAAACCATATCATGTGTCCCCCATTGGAACGAGCTCGTTGAGCTCGTTCCAATGAGGGTCGCATGATATTGTTTTGTTGAATTTTGTTGAAAATTTAAAAAAAATAATATTTAAATAAATTTTTATATCGTCTGCGTTGGCTAAGGGGTTAAGCACTACATAATTGATTTTGCTGACTAGATGGTAGTGTACATAAGTAGCAATATATTTATATCGTTGGGATGGTGATATGTGGTGTCACTGCACAGGCGCGACACGTGGAATTATGCTAGATTTGGAGAAAAAAAACCCTGGAAAACTCCAAGTTTACATTCCGGAAGACACCAACACGCGTTTTTATTAATCGATCCACTTTAGAAATGCATTTCAAAGTATCAATGTTTTCGGGTGCCGGAGGCGCCCAGTGACGGCGTGGGTCGAGCCCCTTTCGATCTTTCTATGTCGTTTTAAGTTTTGGAAAATGTTTCGCAAATCGCAGTCATGCCCAGTCGCATTCGAGGAAGAAAGAGTGAGGGAGCAGGCTTGTGGTGTTTTCTTCAGGCAAGTAGAGTCTGTCACTGTGTTGGTAAATCGTCGAAGCCGCCCTTGGCAAGTAGTCTGAATCTGGTTGATCTGGTTCGGGAGAATTCGGCAGACAGACAATTGTACACCGACTTGAGCAAACGACCCCTCTCAGGATACCACCAAAAGATCCGAACTTCCCTGGTTCGGGGGCAGGCCTGCTTGTTAAGCTACTTGACGGGTACAAAAAGTGCGTTTTGGGGACGTTTACATAAAAGGCCATGAACGGGAGGTAGGACCAACGCTCGTCTCCCCAGGGGTGGGTGACCACCCCCAGTGATGGAGTGAAGAATGATAAAAATCTACAACGGTTATAATGGTTAAATAGTTCAGACGCATTTGAGAAACTATGTGTCATTTATAGGTTGACCAGTAGTATATTTGGCACAGTCGATTGTCCCTGTCCAGTTTCAACCTTCTTTTATTTATTTGAAGAAACTTGTTATTTTGTCAACTTCGCTAGCTAACTTCTGGTCTGTTTTTTTTTTATTCTGCGTCAAACATTCTTTATCTATCAATAATAAGCCATTCGAGAGTACGCGGAACTAAATTAAAACCCGAGAGCTTGCATTTTTTTACAGCTGAGAAGTTCTACTCAAGCTAGAAAATAAACAGACTGTCATCTGCAAAATGAGGTTCCCAGAGGGTGAATTTAATGATGCTACCCTGCACAGCAGGGTAAATTCAATAAATTTATCCTCTGTAAACCTCAATCTGAATCAGGGTCTCAAAACTAAACAGAAAGAGGTACCCAGAGGATAAACTGGCAAACTGTATGGGATAACATCATCAAATTCCCCCTCTGGGGACCTCATTCTGCAAATGTCAGACTGCTTATTTTCAGGCCAGGTTCTACCCTGATAACTTTGAAATTTGATTACGTATGCGGATATTCGATGATACCGCCTTCTGTGGAACCAGTCGACTGATATACAACAACATAACATCGAAAAAGGAAGATTCTGGTATGTTGGAAGCACGGGTTTCCGTAATTTATAGACGTATCAATGAGCATTTCCAATGGAAAACTTCAATCAAGTGTTAAAGCGCCACATTCGGCCATTTTCGCTCGGGCCACGGGCTGTGAAAAAAAATATGTGTGCACTTGACCTACTTGAGGAACCATTTCACAGTGGCTTTGACACAATGTCATAGTGGTATTATGTCGAACAATCAGATGGAACAAAGACTCCCAATATTCATGGAGTGAACCCGAAGTTTATATTTACAGAGGAAGTGAGCAAATCCACGACCACCTCGGAAGTTCCTAGAATATTTTCGCCAAAGCTAACTCGACACTTGATCGATTGTTAAGTTAAGCAATCACAACATTGGCGAAGATAGCTTTTCGCTGGCGGAGGTGCAAGCCCAAAATTTCCCGACAGACCGAAAATTTTCCGACAGTGTAACAACAACAAAAACCCAAACAAACAGAAAGAATCTGTTGTTTACTGCAAATGTACTGAAATTTTTTTACCCAAAATGGCATGTTTTTATCCCCAAAGCCAGCATTTTAATGTTATTGTGTTATTAGGCATAAATTCGCCTAAAAATGGTCCCAAAAAATTTCCGACAAAACTTCTGGTGGGGGGCCTCCGCCCCCCCCCCCCCGGCCCCCTTTATCTACGCCACTGAATCACAAATAAAAGAGACATGTTCTCATGTTCTCAGAGCAGTGAGAGAGCTATTGTTTCCAGAAGTAAATGTCCTTAGACTCTTCGAGTCATTTTGCAAAATAGAGATTCTATTGTGAATGACCACAGAAAGGGCGCAGGTGGGGTTCCGAAGGTGTGAATCTTTGTGCGCAATCACATAAATATATCTCAGTACGATCAAACAGTCTCAACATGCGTAATATGCCCTACCATGCATTGGGTCGAGGAACTGTATAGTCTGATTCGAGCTTAGATGAACGGTCTGACTGAGCCTACTGGGACTTGATCGAGGTCAGAGGTCGAAATAGGATAACAGATAACTATCGCGCTTGTAGTGGGGCTTCAAATCCATAGTAATGGTGGACGACTCTGGAAGTGGTTGTAGTAGGGTCAGAGACAGTGGTACTAGAAGCCAACCACCAGAAATATAGTGGTGAGTGAGAACATGTTAGCAGCAGTCGTCTAGAAACTATGAATGTCACGGGATAGTCTAGGTTACGAACCTAATACATGTTTGGATGTATGATCTTTTATTCGTCTCCCTCGTCGGTATATTTTATTAAATTTAATTGTTCCCGAGAAATTATCATTATATTCTTGGTTCAGGAATGAATGGTTTCGCGCGCCGAATGCGCGCAGGGACGGATTTGGGGAACAAGCCCTTTCGACCCTCAGTGACTGTAGATGATTGATTTTCACATGACCAGGCGTGTTGAAGGGGGGAAAAGGTTCAGGTACTTGGCAGGTGTCTCCGGTTGCGGCGTGATAGCTTCGTTGACATATCTCGGTTGAACCCTCGGGTGAGGACCAGTGTGGGAGGTTGGGTCCTCTCTCAAAGATACTACCTCCCCCCGAGGGTGCAGTGGTTCTAGGTTTTCAGGGAGGTGAATAGGTTTTCAGGCAAGTAAAGTCTGCCACTTCGAGGATGATTTTGAGTGATGGCCATCACTGGCAAGTATAATCTGCCTCAGGCTGTCTCTGTTTGGTTGGACTCTTTAAAGGAAAACAACAACGACCCCTTTCGGGGGCCACCAGAAAGAAGACCCGAACTTCCCTGGTTCGGGGACAGGCCTACATTGTAATCCTATTGGGATGGGACAAAAGGTGCGCAATGCGTTTACAAAAAGGGACAGAGGCGGGACGCAGGACCAACGGTCGCCTCCCTTAAAGTGGTCGACCACTTTTGGGGATGGAGTGGAGGATGTTCAGGAACCATGGGGGTTACTGTTTCCATAACGGTTATAGTGTCCATAGCGGTTATTCGGGTGCTGGTCAAAAAGTATCTTCTTTGTACCTGCTTAAAAGAAGAAGGCAGAATTGGTTTTCATTAGAATATGTAAAATATAAAAAGATAAGAATAGCACATTTTGTTTAATTTATGATCTAATCTTTAGCTGAGTCGGTGAAGGCAGTCCTTTCTGGTAGAAGGCCACAGTTAAGCTGTTAATCTGCCTGTTAGCTCACCTTCTTAGGCTGAGAGTGAGTCTGCAGCGGGAGGGTAACAGGTTTAGCACACTAAACCACACCCGTGGGTGTTTCTTTCCTGTTGTACCCTTCGCTGGTTGCGACCATATTTAGGTTAGTTTAAGTTTATTTGGAGGTGCCGGGCCCGAGCGTTTTATATGAGCGTTTTATGTGGGCTGAGCTTCCCCGGCTAGGCCTGAGATTGCAGCGGGAGGGTAAAATATTCTTGGTCTTTGTTTACAAGCTTGTTATCCATCTATCAGTCTGCCGTCACGCCCTCACGGTGACAATTGAATTGAGTGGGCGGGGCTTCCAGAGTCTTCAAAGTTGGACCGGATGTGCGAACGTGTAGACATTCCAAATCACTACGTGCTTTGGTTTATACGATTTTGACGACTTTCACGCTGTATGCTTTCAACCAATCAAACGCAGAGGCGGGTCAAATGATTAAATTATTAACAAAAAGCTGCTGATCGTTCCTTCAAGGCGACGTTCAAGGCGGCGTCATGCGCCGAAGCGTAACGTCATTTAGGATGCTATTGAAAAAAAATCATCGCGCGGACCTGAAAATATTATTTTTCACTCGCGCAAGCGCTCGTGAAAAGTAAAACTTTCAGGTCCACACTCATGAGATAATTTCAGGTACTGACTTAGAGTAGATTTTCTTTTTCATTATATGCTAGCCTGTGAATTGTCGCAAATTATCTAAAAGATATTTCAAAACATCCATCGACTCGAATATCCCCCGGTAGCGTCCTAAATTACGTCACGCTGCGCCGCATCGTATTGCCTTGAAGGAACGATCGGCTGATCTTTGTTATTGTTTTGAAACATACGCATTTGGGGTCCAATCCAAAAAAAGCGTTTTGGTTTCTATTTATATAAAATAACCGAAAAACCGACCTGCTCTATTGAAAAAAAAAAACAGCGCGAGGGTTTTGTTTTGTCTATGTGTGCCGGTTGTTTTGTAAGTCGTACACTAAAATATTCTGCAAAAATGTCCCCTTTTACATGTAACTGTTGTATACGTCACAGGAATATTCCAACAATGTTTATTAATCCTTTACCCAACGCAGACGATATCAAAATGTATTATTTTAAATATCATTTTTTTTAAATTTTTCAAAAAATGTCAACCAAACCATATCATGTGACCTCCCTTTGGAACGAGCTCGACGAGCTCGTTCCAAAGAGGGGGTCACGTGATATGGTTTTGTTGACATTTTTTGAAAAATAATATTTTCTCAGCTGCTGAATTTGCATATTACGCGGGCGGATGTGGCCGATTGGTTGGGTAAAGGGTTAAGAATAACCTCAGTTGTACCCGTTCCGGCGATTTGAATTGGAAGTTGGTTATAAATTACGGAATGCGACGACTTCGAGGAATGAATACTTTGACACATTGGTATCTATATTTCATGTTTCCATGCATGTATGTAGGTGTATAACTCGAATAAAATCAATCACCAAACCATTGTAATGATTCTTTGCTTCATTTATTCTTCCACCACCCCCACCCACTCCCCCCCCCCCCCCAAAAAAAAAAATAAAAAATAAAAAAAATAAACCTAGAGCAAGGTTGCTGAATGCTTTCGTCAACACTCAATATGAACTTTAAAGTTGTAAATATTAATGACTATTCATTGCAGAACAATGGAAACATGAAAATGGGTGCCAACATCCCTTGCAGTTTGGGTACACTCTAAAAGCAGTTGGGTTGAAATACAACTCAGCTGAGTGAATATGAACCAGCTGGGCTCATATTCACTCAGCCCAGTTGATTTGGGGTAATTTTTAACCCAACTGATTTTATAGTGTACCATTTTCAAGAAGAAGACAACTAACGATTTCAAACTGAACTTTCTCTTTTTCATTACTTCAACTATTTTTAGATATTATATCAGTAATTGCGAATTGAAACTGTCACAGAAAGTTGGGAGTGCGTTTTAGAACCAGTATCCAGGGGCGGCGGAATTGTGTCTGTGTGTAAGGGGGGGGGGGGGTTCTGCCCCCCCCCCCTCACTTCTTTGCCGGGCCATGTTTTTTTGTATGCATATATTTTAACACAACCAATGACTGGTGAAACAAGGGGCGGATCCAGAGCCTCCCCCCATATTTTCGCCAGCTATGTTTCTCTCGTACTGGTAAATGTATACAGTCTGTTAAAAATCGGTTAACCGAAATAGATTGTAATCTTACAGACATACAAGTACCAAAACCACCCCAGACAAGTTAATCCACAGACAGTATAATTGCTGTTAAAGTCTGGTAAAGCATACAGGTGAGATCTATTTATCAGCTTTGGTCATGTTGACCAAAGCTGATAAATAGACCTCACCTGTATGCTTTACCGACGTTTTTGACGGCTCTCAAAGTGTAAAATCTTTCAAATACATCTTCTGAAAATTCTCAAAATATCCGCTCAGATGCATGGAAATGGGAGTTTTGGGGCCCTGGAATTTAAAATTTTCATACGGACGACCATCCATCATCCGATCCAGTACCCCCACTTTGAAAATCGATCCGCCGCCCGTGGTACCAACAGATTTGAACAAGAAACTATTGAACAAATAAGCACGAATATTATAAGCTAAATGTAAGCGTACAACGGTATGGACATATATGTCAACAGTAAAAATGCAAAAACTCACAAAGGAGGCAATGAATGGAGAAGGAAACAGAGGCTGAAACGTTTCAAAACTGAAACAACTCAACGCAGAAACGTCCCATTTCAAAATTTTACGTTTCGTCCTTTTTGGGGAATTGGGGTGGAGGTGCAAAACACCCCCATGCCGAATCGTCTCAAAACCGAAACGTTCTGTACGAGTACTGCCCACCCACATTCCATAACAGTGCTTATACAACAATATAATGATTTTGGCGGTTTATCAGTGGCCCAGCACATATAGAATAAACGTATAGTGTTTTCAAGTAAAAAAATTATTCTACGAGGCCCGTCGGTTTCATTCTTAATTCTACGAGTAGAATAAATTATTTACTTGAAAACACTATACGTTTATTTTGTTTACCCCATAAATCTTCTACAGAGCAGTCGCGGTAAAATGGTATTAATTCGCTACAAAACACAGCGAGAAGTGAGGAGCACATTGGTCCAATTCGATCGACCATCAAAATTGGCAAAAATAAACAAGGCGCAGTAATACATTTCTGTCTAAAAATAATTCCCCAACAAACTTGAGCTAAACTTGCAAAAATATTTTATTATATGAGCAGTGTGTGGTGTTTTCTACTGGTATTGTGTAATACTTTCAAAAAGATTTAAAGAAATCAACAATCGAACTATTAATTATGCTAGACAAATGTGGTAGAGGCCAGAGGTCAACAAGTCCGTCGCTTCTAGGGGAATAAATTCTTTCAGTGTTAAACCTATGGGGAAAATTATTCACTCTACTAGGTGAATAAAGCAGAAATTTATCCAAGGCCTTTATTGTTCAAATAAACGGCAATTTATGGGATAAAAATGATTAACATCTCGGCAATTTATAAGCGGCCCGAGTCGCATCAGAAGGGCGCTAAAAATGTGAAGGTTTTATATTAATCATTTCTGCTGAGCCGTTAATGAACCACAATGTCCGACAAAGTCATGTTATTACAAGTATTACCACAGCTAGTCCTCAGAAAAATCTGAAGTTTGGAAATGGGTGATCGGGAATGAGGAAAATATTTGAAGTAACAGTTTCTAATTTATTATTCCCGCTTGTGAAGGTCACGTGTCATGTGGTGCTATTAATGAAATCGTAAACCTCTTAACGACCCGACACGTCACGCGGTCTGTTCTGTCAGTGGCCCGGCATATATCTCAAGATCTCGAGATAATATCTTGTCGGGAAAGGGTCACTTTGTGAGACAGGGAGTAACGAAAAGGGTGTGGTTTTACATATTCGCTGTTGGGTCAAACATTTTTGTGGCAGCAATAGATCGAACCGACCGGTCTGTTCACGGATTCGGGTTTCGACTATCATTGTAGGGTGGTTCGCAGTGGTGTCGTTTTGAGGGGTTTTGTTGGGAGTTTCGATGGACAAGATGTTGCTCACATAAATTAGGTGTGTATCTGTGCCACCTTGTGAGTTAAAAGGGGATTATCTCGAGATCTCGAGATAAAAAAAAGTATTGACGGTGGCCTAAATCAGCCACCGTTCTGCTGCCATGCTAAACTCGTTGATATACTGGAGGACGCTCGCTAATGTGGTAATAATATTCAAGAACAATAGATTCCATTAACATTTCCGATATTAATGACGTATGCCCCATCACGTGACATCTTTATTTACAAACTAACAAACACATATGAAGCAAAACGGAGAGACAACGACGATGGTAACCATGTATCGCTTCATATTTCACTCATTTCCAATTATGCATAACATATAACTGGCTGGAGTAGGTGATAATTGAGAGTTCACGATCACTTGTACATGTACGTGTACAAGATACGTTCACGATGCGTTCACCAACGTGGAATTCAGTGTTAAATCACACGCTTGTTCACAAAAACTGTACATGATCTTGAATCCGCTTATGTACAGTCGTGACTCCTAGATCGCACTTTTAACGTTCAAATACTCGTGATGAACGCGCGTTTTTAAAAAAGAGTGAAATTGTACATCTTCAGTTGTATCTTGTACGTAATTTTTCGTCGACGTTCGAATCGCAGATCAGACCAACGATCCATCGTCGGCGAACGCGAGCGAAAGCATAAGATTCTGGCTCATCATCAAAAAATAGTTTTGGGAACTCTAAATCAGCGATTCAGAACCCGCAATTGCTTTGGTACAGATGATTTAGAATCCGCAATTGTTTTGAGGCGGTGGGTTTCTCCCAAAAAATTTAACAGACTACTATTGGACGCTTCCCTTTCTGACGTGAGTGAGGGGAATACCCGGATTTTTTCCAAAAAAAACTTAACAGACTACTATTGGACGCTTCCCTTTCTGACGTGAGTGAGGGGAATACCCGGATTTTTTCCAAAAAAAATTAACAGACTACTATTGGACGCTTCCCTTTCTGACGTGAGTGAGGGGTATACCCGGATTTTTTCCCAAAAAACTTAACAGACTACTATTGGACGCTTCCCTTTCTGACGTGAGTGAGGGGAATACCCGGATTTTTTCCAATCGTCGGTGTGTGTTGGAAATTCGCGAGCCCACTGTCACGTTTTTGATTGATATATATAGGGGAGAAAAAAAATATATATATAAATAAATAGTTATTTAGAAAATTAAATATATCAAATCGAATAGATAATAAAAAAAAAATACGTAAATCATGAGCGATTCTCAGACTATTAGAGCGAGGTTTCTTTTAAACATGCTGATGAGAGCATACGCAATCTGCGTGAACGAAGAACTACGTCCCATCTTGTTAGAACGATGCGTCGGATGTCGGGATCATCTAGACTTCGATCACGAGAATCATTCATGTCTGACGATGGAAAGGGAAGATATGGTCGTCATGTATTTCGAACCGGCGTTCAAACGCGTTAAATTCAATGATGTGATCACGTTTTGGAAGAGATTAGTCTTCTGTAAGAATCGAGACAGGCCCACAGATTCGGAAGAACTGAAATTGGCGTGTAGAAGTTTGACTTTAGAAGACAAGGGATGCATCAAGAAATTATTGCTGAACGAAGCATACGTCTAAGTTTTTTTTTTCGTTGATATAAAAATAAGGGAGAGTAGAAAATAAAAAAAAAATAAATACACACATAAATTTTTTTTTTATCTAATATTAGAAAGAAAGAAAAAAAAAACATAAAATGAGAACCAGAAATAAATTGTATCCGACGTTAGTGGACGACGAGGATGAGAAGCCAATTGACGTTTTGCTGACGGCACCGTCGCTAGAAGAAAGAGAAAGAGGAGAGAGGTATCGCATCGATCAAATCAATAGAATCCAAGAGTATCTAACTCGAGAGAGAGATTCTCGCTGTTCTCTCAAGAAGAAGTATTTGCGTTTCGTGACATTCGTCAATGCGATCGACAGGACACTCATCATGATTTCCATGGGTTTACATGTGGCCGGCATCAGATTGTTGTCGACCGCAGTCGCCATTCCGATCGTGTTGACCATAGAAGGAGTGGCCCTCACCGCCGGATTGTTTAGCATGGTCGGAAACTTTTTGAGTAGGAAATTATATCTGAAAGCAAGGAAACATGACAAGATTCGCGTCTTGGCCGACTCCAAGATCGACACGATATCCGAAATGATCTCTATGGCATTGAAAGACGGTAGGATATCGGACAGAGAATACTTCGCGATATTGAGCGAGAAAACAAAATACGATGCCATGAAAGAAGCCGTGAGAATCAAGACTCGTCAGATCATCAAGGAAGAGATGAAGGATTCTCTCGTGGAAAAGGGGAGGAAAGAGGCTAGGGAGGAATTCAGTAAGATGATAGAACTCAAGAGCAGCGATTAAAAAAAAAAAAAAATATATATATATATAATAAGAACAGAAGTTAAAAAAAAAAAAAAAAAAATATTAAATTTATATATAAAATAAAAAAAAAACGAAATTAATTTAAATAACTCTTAAAAAAAATGTATTGCGTAAAGTGTAAAAGAGTTACCGAGACGAGTAATTCTAGAGAAGTGCGAACTAAAAACGACAGATGGATGCTTCGCAGAATTTGTGACGTGTGGTTCTATAAAGACTAGATTCATCAAAAAAAAGAACGCGAGCAAAGGTAAAGGCATCGTGAATAAAATGATTAACAATCTACCTTTCGAAATGCATCTGCCCGGTCACAGTTTCACGGGACACGGAACGAAATTGAACAAGAGACTCAACGCTGATCTGACTCCCAAATCTTGGAGCAAACCCGTGAATAGGGTGGATGCGGCCGCGTACGATCACGATCTGTGCTACGCCGGACATCCCGACACCAAGACTCGCAACGACGTCTGCGATAAAAACATGTTGGGGAGATTGAGAGGCATATCAAATCCGACCAGGAGAGAGAAGATGGAACATTCGCAGGTCGGCAATCTGATCGGTTCTAAACGTCGATTCGGATGGGGCGTTAAAAACAAAAGCGCATCTGAAAAGAAGAAGAAGAAACGATTATTGACGAGCGAATTGCCCGAGGAGTTTCACAAACCCATAGTGCGTAAATTTCGAAAGAGAAGGGTGTTCATGAAGGGTCTGGATGACATTTGGTCTGCCGACTTGGTCGACATGAGATCGTTTTCGAGGTGGAACGAAGGCGTCAAATATCTATTGATGGTCATCGACATGTTTTCCAAATACGGTTGGATCAGAGCTTTGAAGAATAAATTGGGACCTTGCGTCGTCGAGGCTCTGAAGAGCTTGTTCGACTCTTCTTCTTGAAAACCGAGTAAATTGTGGGTGGACAAGGGAAAGGAATTCTACAACAAGGACATTCGTCGATTGGTAGACCTCTACTCGATCGAAAACGAAGAGAAAGCCAGCGTGGTGGAACGTTGGAATCGAACGATAAAGGAGAAGATGCACAGATACTTCACGGCGAATTCGACCAAGAAATACATATACACTCTGAACGGTCTGGTCAAAGATTACAACAACATGCGACACAGATCGATCAAGATGACTCCCGCGGAAGCTAGCGATCCTCGAAACGAAAAACGGGTCTACGCGAATCTATATCCCGAAAGATCTAAGATCAGGAAGAAGTCTAGAACGCCGAAATTTGCAGTCGGCGATCGAGTGAGAATCTACGCTTATAAGAAGCACTTCGAAAAGGGTTATACTCCTCGATGGACCTCGGAAATCTTCGTGATCATCAAAATATTTCACACCGATCCGGTGACTTACGAAATCGAAGCTTTGGATGGAGAAGAGATCATCGGAAAGTTTTACGAACAACAATTACAGAAGACGAAGTTTTGATGAAGAACACAAATTTTTTTTTTTTATTTACTCTCTTTGATATTTTCTTGTTTACACACATATATATAAGAGTGAAAAAAAAATACTAATAAAAAATAATTAAAAACTATTTTTTTAGATAAAGAAAGTAAGTGAATTAATAAACAAAAAAAAAAAAACTAAAAATCCTTTAAAATGACAATATACTAGATATAGCACAAAGCATAGTGAAAGATGAAAGTATTCAAGAATATGAGGTTCACGAATACGAACCGGTAACCGGAACGAGTTTGAACAATGCGGGAGAGATAAGAATCAACGTCGAAACTCAAGATCTATTCGACATGGTTACTCTTTCCAATAATGGCATCATGCATCTATTCAGTAACATAAAATACATGATATCCGGACAAGAGATAGAATCTGTTTTTCATCCCGGTCAGGCCACCACGATGTTCGGACTCTTGATGTATCCTGATGATTTTTCGAAATCCAGAGGACTTAATCAGTTGTGGGTGAAAGACACCGTCGGCCCTGCTAGCGCCGGCGCCGCCACGATATTCGACTACATCATCAAGACGTCCAGACCTAAAGGAATGTTTTCGTTCAGGATACCTTTGAAACACATCTTCGGATTTGCAGACGATTACAACAAGATCATGTACAGATTCAAACACAATCTGACGTTGATTCGAAAAGGAAACGACGATGCAATAGTGAAACTCACCGCGACCAATGCGGGTAGGATAACTCTACACAAGATATCGTGCTTCGTTCCGCACGTGGAGCCTTCGATCGATGAGAAAAGGCATCTCTACAAGATCATAGAATCCAAGAGTATATTACCCGTCGGATTTAGAATGAGACAATGCGACACGGCTAGCATTCCTCCCTCCACAAATCACTTCGATTGGAGATTGACGGTGAAATCCGCTTCCGAGAGACCGCGTTTCATCGTGGTTGCGTTTCAGACCAATAGGGACGGGGCTCAGGAAAAGAATGCGTCGCTGTTCGATCACTGCCATTTGAGAAACATGCAAGTGTTTCTGAATGCCACGAGATATCCAGCAATCGATTACAACGCGTCATTCGACAAGAACGATTTCTCCAGACTGTACGGCGACGCCGCTGATTTTAGAAAGAAGTATCACGGTCTAGACGAATTGATGAGCAATCCCAACATATCTCCCGGCGAATACAAGTCGATGTATCCCATGTTCGTGTTCGACGTCAGTAAACAGAGTGAACGACTCAGGAGTAGTGTGTTAGACATTCAGATCAAGATGCAATTCGATAGGAACATGCCGAGAAAAACTGAAGCCCTCGCCCTGGTCCTGTCGGATAGAGAATTACAATTCGAATCGGACAGAAATAAGATGTCGATCATTCGATGAGAGACGAGTGTGTGAAAAAAAATTAATAAACGTTAAAAATGTGGATGTAAGATTAATTGAAAAAAACTAAAGTCTCGAAAACAAAATGGATGTTTTTGACACGAAAACAACAAATCATCTGTTCACTTCAGATTACTACGACGTTAAAATAAAATACTTGGAAAAATGGATTCAAACTGAATATGAAGAACGTAACACAAAAAAAGGATGGAATAGTTGTGATTTTGACGAATATCGTTTAAAAGAAAAAGAAGAGTTTGATCTCATAAGATCTAATGAAGAAATTATAAAAAATACAATTTTAAAATGTCGCAAATGTAAGAAATGTCAAATAAAAATCGAATCTCAACAAACTAGATCTGGTGATGAACCAACAACGGTATTCGCAAAGTGTATAAATTGTAATCATAAATGGATAGAAAATTAAAACAAAAAAAAAAAAAAAAAAAAAAAAAAGTAATGAGATATAGAGAAGATCTCTCTATATCTCATTACTTTTTTTTTTTGTTGTTTTTTTTTTGTTTTTAATAATCACACATTATTTTTTTTTAATTCATTATTTTCCACGCGTTCACTGTTTGTTCAAAGGAACCAGTTCGATCAGTAGACTCACCACGGAAGTGGCGGCTTTGGGATTATTGGTTTTCGTGACGAAATTAATCCTGTCTCCAGCATTCACTTTGAGAGGCGTGCCGAATGTGCTAACATTCGCGTGTTGATTCTCAGTCTTTTCGACGCTGTATCTCTTATTGCTCTCCACACCATTCACCATGAGATTGACGACCGCTCTGTTATTCAAATCCGAGGAAGCCAGACTCATTCGAAGGATTTCACCTCCCAACGGCATGGGATATCCAACCTGACCATGTTTCGATCCGCTACCTCCATTTCCGAAAGACCACTCGGCTTTTCCCTCATCTAAGGTGCTGGCCGCTTCGGCCCACACGGTGATCAATTGTCTAGCATATTTGACTTTCTCCACAACCGAAATCATGGTGCAGGCATCCGTCATGTTCACGGGATCCGGTAGATTCGTGAGCGCGTGTCCACCCATGTCTAGTTTACCTTCCATGATGTTGCCCTTTCTCCAGACCGAGTTGTCGTCCATGTACTTCCTGCTTACCGCGCTGGAATCGAATTCGGGATCGTGATCGAGACCGAATAAATTGTGACCATTCATGTTGATGCCACCCTCCATGGTTCCGCCAGATTCTTTGTTCAGGTAGAGATCGTCCACTTGCGATTCTAGGTATTCTTGTGATTGTATCACGGAAGAATCTACGTAGCCCTTGTTGACCGCGGTTGAGTCCGCATCCGTGTTGTCGATCTTCGACAGATTCAATATCTTGTGGAATCCCGCATTCAGATCCGATTTCACTTCACGTCCGTCAGACTTTCTCTGTTCCAGATCTATGTAGTGTTTGGTCGCCACGTCCTTGGGATTCGTGGGAGCGGCCACGTTCGTTATCTTGTTATAATTGGCGTTCAATTCCGAGTGCATCGTTTTCGTAATGTATTTTTTTCTCAGGTGTTCGCTGAGAGTCGTCCGCGTATTTCTTGGTCGCGGCATCGGTGGGATCTACAGGATTCGCGACGTTCACCAAACGTTTGGATTTCAGATCCAGATCGTCGGTCATGGTTTTATCCACGTAATTATCCAGCAGGATTCGTTCGAAATTGGCGTTCCCCCTGTCGACGTATTTTTTAGTCGCAGCATCTGCGAGATCTATCGGCTCGGGAAGATTGTAGAGCTTCTCATCGTTCATGTTCAAAGGTTCTTCTCGAGGTTCGTATCTCCGAACGTAACATTCGTCCAAGTTGGCAACGTCGTAACCATCGTCGACTTCAAACATCTTCCTCTTCTTTCTCGGGTTGACTTTTTTTTCGTCGTCACTTCTACCAAATTTATCGACTGGCATGTTGTTGTGGGATTTTTTTTTTTTTGTTGTTTAGAAAAAATGTGTTCCAAACGTAGTTTATTAAAAATGAACTATGTTATTTTATTTTTCGTTTTTTATTCGATTAAAAATTTTTTTAAATAATTTTTTATCTTTATATATACTATAAAAAAAAAATCTCTCTCTCTAATGTAAGTCATTGAGAATGTCTTGAAATTGATCTCCTTCAGTCATCTCTTGAGAACGTAGAGACACAGGTGACCGCAAAACACTTGATCTGGTGATTGCACTTGATCCGTGTTGTAAAGAACCATCGATTTATTGAAATAGTTCTTTATTTCTTTCTGCGGTGAGATTCCGTAGCTGTCGAAATAATAATTCTTCTTCTTCCCGTTCTTGAACCATGCCGCCCAGTGAGTGCCTTCACCTGATAAATCGTCTAGATTTAAAATTCCGCATTCCGATTGTCGAGGTCTTCTCTTCGGCAAGGCATCTCTGGAAAACACATCTAGAAAATCTTTTTCCGCATTCAACAGATCGATGTTGGATAGGGGTTCGTTGGGTAAGACGACACCTTCTACGGATATCTTTATTTTCTTATTCATATATGCGTATATATATTTTTTTTTATTTATTTTATTATAATTCACTAAAAATGACGTTATTTTTTTCCATTTTTTCTTTTTCTTTTTAAACTAACTTTCTCGATGTCACTATCGATTTCTATAATTTTGAATCCATCTAATTCCTCTTGATTTTCTGGAATCCTATCATCTACAATCATATCTGGAATCTTATCATCCACAATCATATCTGGAATCCAATCATCCACATTCATATTGTCTCTAATTAGGTCCACAGTCCAATGTCCGAGTGCCAAAGTGCTTATTTTATCATCTAACACGAATCTCTTATCGTCGCCGGCCATCAGCGAAATCTTGTTGACTATTTCGGTATACAAGTCGTGATTTTCGCTTCGAATCGATTTCATAGTCTTATACACCGGACCACTTCCTAACAGACAATCTTTATACTCTTGGAAAGAGATGTTTTTCTTCACCACGCACGCTTTAACTCCTTTGCACTTCTTGATCTCTTCATCATCTTCTAGATGATAAGCATAGAGTTTGGGTCTCAAGCCCACGAATTCGACGATCTGTTTACCGCCGCTCTCATCCTTAAATTTACCCAACACCTTCTTGTTGTCGTTCGATTGAATGTTGGACAGGTGATCGACGGGATAATTGCTCGTGTCGAACCAATCGGCCACATCCGGAGATATGTCTCGGTAGACGTCTTTCGTATCTATCTCGTAAACTAAACTGTCCATGTCAGTGAACAGTAGTTTGTCACCAAATTTTCGTTTGACGTAATCGTAGTGAAACTCGTACATCAATCGCTTGCTAATATCTCAGATGATCGGTCCGAGATAATATGGTTTGTCGAACTTCAGGTGCGTCTTTTGCATGTGAACGGCCACTAGATTTTCGCCGAATATGGTTCGGTGTTTGTAATTGGGTTTCGCCACTAATTTTTTAGCTTTTTTCTCAGACGTGACGAGTCGAACGTCGGTTCTCTTCCTGATGTTTTCCATCGATTTGCCGTACACGCAGTTGTTCATGAGTTTGAAGAAATCTTTTTCGAAATCGTTCTCGGCTCGAGTTCTGAGATTCGTGTTGAGATTGATGTATTTTTTCATCCAAGGCTCTTCATCGAATCGAATGATGCGATGTATGTCGACTAATTTCATCCCGTAATCGACGTACTGTTTCAAATTCTCGCTGTAGATGACGTAGTTACGTTTGTTAAATAAATTGGGAATGAGTTTTTCCTCATCTCCTTCGTTCGGTTCCATTCGTTCGGGAGCTAGCGGATAATCATTGTGTGGATCGTGTAATTCTTCCGGATAGTTCAAATCGACTTCTAAAATGCAAGGATAGTCTCTCCATTTTTGCATCTCTTCCGGTTCCTTCACCCATTCGAAATTTCCAATCGGTAAAGGATGACTCATAGCCCAACCGTACAGATTATTGGCGTCCCAATACTGTATGTATTTAGTCGACAATTTCGAATCGAAACCTTCTTTCATGTAGGGATTGTTAGCCTCAGAATGTCTGTGGGAGATCATCGAGACGCCACCTCTCGCAGCCCTTTCGAACATGAGCAACATGTCCACGTCGGATAATAATTCCAATTGGACTTCAGTGGTCTTCAACAGAGCGTCCCACGCCAGACCGGGTGCGGTGAAATACCAAGCGGGATCCAGATCGTAATTTCGACGACAGACGTCTCGAAACTTTTCGAACACGTCTGCCAAGAGCAGAACGTCGGTTTTTAGATTTAGATAGAGATCGTGATAATCTCTCATGGTTTTCATATCGAATGATTTCCACACGTTTTTGGCGTGTTCGTAATTCTCGTCGGAAATGTCGGATTCGTATAATTTTGAATAAAAATCTTCTTTCAGAGGTAGTGTGGTGTCTTCGAATCTCTTTAGATTGTTCATGTAATCGTAAGGATAGACTCCTTTCCTCAACATGACGTCTACTCGTTCTCCGAAATGTTCGCTCGGTATTTTAAATTTATCCTTGCTCATGTTATCAACTAATTTTTCCAGAGCGGTCGACATGAATTTAAAACTGTCGATGAAACGTATGCCTCTACGAATGGATTTCGTTTTTTCTTCCAACGTATTTCCTTCGATTACTCTTTTCCTCTCCATGAGCTTCCATTTCGTGAAGGAAATGTATCTTTCTTTGCTGTTCGCGATGCAATTTAATTCTTCGTGTGAGGTGCCGAGATTTTCCACAAACAGATGACTGTCGTAACCCGAGAGATTGTGAAACATCACCGGATAGAAAGTGGCGTCTCGATATTTTAAATTACACTTGCTGTGAGCCGGACCGAGATACAGACCCGTGAGTAGGTATAAAAGGCCGATTTACGACCACTTGTACATGTACATGTACAACATACGCACACGATGCGTTCACCAACGTGGAATTCAGTGTTAAATCACACGCTTGTTCACAAAAACTGTACATGGTCTTGAATCGGCCCATGTACAGTCGCGACTCCCTAGATCCCTTTTAGCATTCAAATACTCATGGTGAACGCGCATTTTTTAAAAAAAAGGGTGAAATCGTACATCTTCAGTTGTATCTTGTACGTAATTTTTCGTCGACGTTCGCATCGCAGATCAGACCCATTGATCCATCGTTGGCGAACGCGATCAAAAGCAAAAGATTCTGGGTCATCATCAAAAAACGGTCTTTGGGATTCAAGACCAGTGGTCCGGAATCGGCAATTGCGTTGGTACAGATGGTTCAGAACCTGCAATTGTTTTGAGGTGGTGGTGAGATTTTTTTGTTCAAAAAGAGTCGATTGTGAATATATAGTCTGTATTATAGACATTGATGTTTTCTGTTGATGGGATGGCTAAAAATTGAGTTTTGAGGTTTTTTTGAGAATTCCTCCACTATGAGAAATTCTCAAAAAAAAAAACCACTCAGCTGATCGAGCGATCGGATCGCTCGATTCTCTTAATAAAATTCGATCTGAACGAAGAGTGTCGTTGTCGTCACGTCTTCCTGAAGTAAACAACTAACACACGTTATCGTAATGAGTGAATGAGGTTTTTTGGTTCAAAAAGAGTCGATTGTGATTATATAGTCTGTATTATAGACATTGATGTTTTCTGTTGATGGGAAGGATAAAAATTGAGTTTTGGGTTTTTTGTTTTTTTTTGAAGGGAGTTGATCTGTAATAGATAATTTGTGTTTTGCCTTGATTGAGAGGTTGACTGTTAAGCGTTCGTTGAATAAAGTCAAAAAACACTTATCGGAATGTTTAAAATGCATTTTCCGCTCAATTAGGTTTCGAGTGGTAAAATTTTTAATATATTCATGATAGCAATCGGAGAGAGATTTGTTAAAATCAGTTTTCCATTGTGTGTTGAAATTGTCTAACAGTCATCAAAAAAAGGATTCTTTCTTAATTCGACACTCGATGAATTGATGTGTGAATGAATGAAGATCTTTTGACAAAATGTAAACACCACTGTCAAAAAATGCGTTAAATCAGAAACTGGTTTGTCATGTCTGTTTAAACGTATTTTCTTAAACATCAATTAACACAGTCAGTTTGAAATGTGAATATTTTCAGATTATTATATATTATATTAAGACGGAAAGAGTTAAAACACAAAAACATAAAAATATAATTAAACATTTAATTTTGAAAAATAAATAAAAACAATTAAAATGAAAGATGTTTTTCCAGATGTATCCTAGACGCCGAGATCGAATTTTAGATGAGTATTTACGTTCTAAGAAGGCGATTCAGGCTGCTGATAGGAGCAGATGTCTCGGTGGGATGGAACTCAGACGCGAAGCCACAAAAATATTTAAACCCGTGACGGAGGGTCAAGAGCGAAGCAGGAAGGAGATAGTCGAAGAATTGAGACCCATAAAGAAGAGTTCTTTGAGAATGGGTTCGTTGCCTCCTAGTTTTGGAAATCGGTATTCCGTTCAATCTACACCGGATTACGTTCCCACGGGAATTCAAACAGATATGAGCGAGTCTGATGATACGGCTTCGACTATCACCACTAGTAGCGTCACATTGTCCGATGATGATGGTGGTAAGAAAGATCGGTCGTATGGAATTTATGAGGATTCTGAGGGTAGAATTTTTGTAGGTGATACGGAGGTGGAAATGGACGATGACGAATTGATCGCGGGTTCGAATAAATATAAAGTAACTGATGGTCTGCGGAGATTGCTCCTTTACGACAAGCCTAGTGATTACATGGATCGGGATTTCGATAATTACGGAGACATTCTGGTTCAGACCCACGCCATGAAGAGAAATAATGATGCCAGAGAGACGAGACCCAAAGCCAACAGAGGTTATAAGTGGACGAAAGTGGTGAAACCCATATGGGAGATGAACAAGAAGTTCGTCGAATCGGTGACTGGCAAAGGGGTGAAAACCACTTTTCTTCCGAGCGATCCCGACGCTCTGTCTCAGAGATTGAGTTTGTTGATGGGGAGCAAACGGGCTGGTAACACAGGATTAGATAATCAGATAGTTGCCATATCTGACGAATTGTTAAGACAGAAGGTTGAATAAAGTCAAAAAACACTTATCGGAATGTTTAAAATGCATTTTCCGCTCAATTAGGTTTCGAGTGGTAAAATTTTTAATATATTCATGATAGCAATCGGAGAGAGATTTTTTAAAATCAGTTTTCCATTGTGTGTTGAAATTGTCTAACAGTCATCAAAAAAAGGATTCTTTCTTAATTCGACACTCGATGAATTGATGTGTGAATGAATGAAGATCTTTTGACAAAATGTAAACACCACTGTCAAAAAATGCGTTAAATCAGAAACTGGTTTGTCATGTCTGTTTAAACGTATTTTCTTAAACATCAATTAACACAGTCAGTTTGAGATGTGAATATTTTCAGATTATTATATATTATATTAAGACGGAAAGAGTTAAAACACAAAAACATAAAAATATAATTAAACATTTAATTTTGAAAAATAAATAAAAACAATTAAAATGAAAGATGTTTTTCCAGATGGATCCTAGACGCCGAGATCGAATTTTAGATGAGTATTTACGTTCTAAGAAGGCGATTCAGGCTGCTGATAGGAGCAGATGTCTCGGTGGGATGGAACTCAGACGCGAAGCCACAAAAATATTTAAACCCGTGACGGAGGGTCAAGAGCGAAGCAGGAAGGAGATAGTCGAAGAATTGAGACCCATAAAGAAGAGTTCTTTGAGAATGGGTTCGTTGCCTCCTAGTTTTGGAAATCGGTATTCCGTTCAATCTACACCGGATTACGTTCCCACGGGAATTCAAACAGATATGAGCGAGTCTGATGATACGGCTTCGACTATCACCACTAGTAGCGTCACATTGTCCGATGATGATGGTGGTAAGAGAGATCGGTCGTATGGAATTTATGAGGATTCTGAGGGTAGAATTTTTGTAGGTGATACGGAGGTGGAAATGGACGATGACGAATTGATCGCGGGTTCGAATAAATATAAAGTAACTGATGGTCTGCGGAGATTGCTCCTTTACGACAAGCCTAGTGATTACATGGATCGGGATTTCGATAATTACGGAGACATTCTGGTTCAGACCCACGCCATGAAGAGAAATAATGATGCCAGAGAGACGAGACCCAAAGCCAACAGAGGTTATAAGTGGACGAAAGTGGTGAAACCCATATGGGAGATGAACAAGAAGTTCGTCGAATCGGTGACTGGCAAAGGGGTGAAAACCACTTTTCTTCCGAGCGATCCCGACGCTCTGTCTCAGAGATTGAGTTTGTTGATGGGGAGCAAACGGGCTGGTAACACAGGATTAGATAATCAGATAGTTGCCATATCTGACGAATTGTTAAGACAGAAGGTTTTGAATAAAAATCAGTATAAAAGGCTGATGAACGAATTGAAGGATTGATGTGAATATAATAATAAGTAGAGAGAGAGTAACAAACAAACAAACAAACAAAAATAAAACAGTAAATTCTTACACTAGAATAATAAAAGTAATTAAAAACGACAAAACGATTTACCAGTGAAAAAAAAAATAAAAATATATCATAAAAATAAAATATGTTGGTGATAAAGAACAGGGGATACGTCAGGACTTACGTTCAAGGCGGTTCTGGCATCGTCGATTCTATAATGCGAGCATTCACGAGCAATGCGGGTAGAAAACTCTCATCGACCGCATTTGAGGTCGGTAAGAAGATGGCTTTGGATGCTGGTAAGAAAGCCGCTTCCGAAGCCAGTGGTAGGATAGCTTCTGTGGCTGGCAAGAGGGCAGCCGACACGTTGATCGGCAAGTTGATCAGTCCGCCGGCAAGCCAGCTGCGTTAGAGCGAACGCCGAAAAGTTGGAAAGATTTTAAGGATGCCGTGGTGCCCATACAAGATTTAGCCAAAATGACAAGTGGATCCGGATTGAAGAGAACTCGCGACGGTGCGATATAAACAAATAATAATAATAACAACATTAAAAAACAGAGTTTGTAAAAACATAAAAAATTTGTGTTTGAAAAGAATCTAAAATAACAGACAAAAAAAAAAATAAAACAAAGATGAACATTAAAGATATGTCTTGGAACGACGCCGCGACTAAGAGGTCGAATAACGAGTACTTTCCGAAGAGCATAAGAGGTTTGATAGTGGGAAAATCGAATTGTGGAAAGACCAATCTGTTGATGAATCTGTTGTCCCGACCCGACTGGTTGGATTACGACAGATTGTTCGTGTTTGGCAAGAGCTTGTTTCAACCCGAATACAGATTGCTTCGAGAGTGCATGGATCGCAGATTGCCCAAGTACGTCATAGCCAGAATCTTTGACAGTTGGGAGGAATTCGACAAGTGTGGCGCTCCGCTCTCGACCATTTTGGACGGCGCGGTGATGGAGCTGATGAAGAGAAATGCATCTTCGAACGTCGAGTGTCGATTTTATGAGAACGCTAGCGACATTCCGGATCCTAGGGAACTGAAATCGGAAGATAAGAATCTCATGATTTTCGATGATCTGCTTTTGGAGAGACAGAGCCGATGTGAATCGTATTACGTTAGGGGTCGACACAGCAACGTGGACTGTTTCTACCTGTCGCAGAATTATTTTCGATTGCCCAGACAGACGATACGGCAGAACGCTAATTTTCTATGTCTCTTTCGCCAAGATCTCAAGAATCTGAATCACATCTATGGCGATCACGTCGCAAACGACATGAGCGCTGCGGAATTCAGGAGATTCTGCAAGAGGGTTTGGGATGGTGGACTTTACAATTTCGTCGTGATCGATTTGACAAGCGAATTTAATCGCGAAAAATATCGGTGCAGATTCGACAAGTTTTATGTTTCCGATGATAATAATAAGACAGAGCGTGAAAATAAAAAAAAATTAGAAAAATAATAAATCTTCAAATAATTAGTTTTGAATAAAAAAAAAATAAAATTAAATATAATGTTCGAACATGGAGAATTGTTAGAACGGATAGCCGAGAATACGGCTGCGAAACAATCCATTCAAATCGTGGTGAGTGGCGATTCGACTCGAATCGCTACAAAATTCGAATTGAATAGATAGAAAAGATACGAGATGGCGTTGGTGAATCTGGAGACTTATTATTCCTTTCCCAACGTCACCGAAAAGAATAACTCATTCAAGTATTCCGACGGAGTGGATTGGTTGGAGATTCGAATTCCCAAAGGGAGTTACGACATAGACGATTTGAACGATTACATTCAGACGCGAATGAAGATGGATGGAAAGGGAAGCAACAAGATCAGACTCACTCCCAATCCTAATACCTTACAGACGATGTTGGATTTGGAAGATAATTTTCGAGTGGATTTCAACACGGACGATTCTATAGGCAAGATGTTGGGATTCAATCGAAAGATGTATCGAGACCACGCGGCATCTGAAAATACGGTCGACATTCTCGCTGTCAATAGCATTCTGGTGAACGTGGATGTGATTGCTGGAAGCTACGTGAATGGTAGCGCTCAACCGACGATCTATTCCTTCTTTCCAAACGTGTCGCCGGGTTATAATTTAGTTTATCTACCAGTGATTTTAGACACGTTGTATAGTCTCAAAACCACGTTGACGGATCAAAATGGTGAACTGTTAGATCTTCGAGGAGAGAGAGTGACGATACGATTTCACATAAGAGAAATATAAAAGCAAAAAAAAAAAAAAATATTATATATATAGATAACAAAAATAAAATAAACGCAATATTAATTTTACAAAATTATTTTAATAGAATTATTAAACAAGAAACAATTGAAGTAAATATATTTAAAAAAAAAAAAAACAGAATTATGACAGAATACGTGGTTAAAAACGTGAACATATCCGCAGGACAGAGGAAGAAACTTAAGAGAGCGTTAACAACTCGAGGCGAGGCGGTGAGATTCAAATTCACTCACGAAGATCTGACGAGAGGCGGTCAGGATTCAATCGCCTGGACCAGAAGTCAAATCAAAAGGATGGAGAAAGCGATTCGAGATGGAAGAGGGTTGACGGTGAGAATGAGTCCCGCTCAATTGAGATACAATTTGAGAATGAAAGGTGGTTTCCTACCGCTATTGGCAGGAATAGCTGCAAAAGCATTACCCTTTTGCCGCAAAGGCGCTACCCTTTCTCGGAAAGACTCTCGGCGTGGGAGCTCTTACGGGACTCGCAAGTTCGGCAGTTGAGAAATTAATGGGTGGCAGCGGACTGTTTTGAAGAAGGGAGGAGCCATGTGTCGCTTCCACGTAGACGACAGCGGTAAAGGATTGTATCTAGAACCCGTTAGAGGTGGCAACTCTCTGAGAGGAAACGGTCTCTATCTGAAGAGTGGACAGAACGTCGAGCGACTCGGCAAGGGTTTGTTGCTCGGTGAGAATTCGCCATTTAAGAACATACCGATTTTGAATATGTTATTGTAATATAAAATTATATAAAATAATATATTTAAAATGGATAAAAAGGTGGAGAAACAAATTTATCACCTGGATGAAAAGGTGGAGAAACAATTTGATGATAATGACGAACATCGCAAGCCAGAGAGCGAAAAAATAAAAAAAAAATGGTTAGACGCTAATGATGGATATCTAAGGAAAGAACTAATGAAAGAGATAGATAAAGCATGGGATAGGCGGTTGAGAATGAGATGATGCTTTCCACGGTCACCACTACCTTCTGAAGAGAATGGTAATGATGCAAGTGTTACCAAGAGATGCACAACATTCGTTCATAATTATGATTTGGATAAACAAAAATGTTATTATAATCGTATCATATCACAAAGAAAAAGAAAAAAAGAAAGAGGAAGAATCGACGCTGAAAACTGCAAGAAAAGGAAATGTTATAATATATTATGATGATAGTGAAGAAGGAAAACAGAAAAAAAAAAAAAAGTAATGAGATCTAAAGATGATCTTATTTTTTTTTCATTTTTCTTCGCTAAAAATCAATCACTCTATTGTTTATATTTCCAAGTCCGTTATTAGCATCTTGACATGCGTGTCTTCTCCTTTTTCGAAAACGTGTTGAATGTTTATCTTTACTCTTTTGAGTTTTTTTACATCGGTCAACTCGCTCTCACCACCCAATTTCTTCACGAGTTCGAATGAGATGTTTGGAAATATGTAATTTCCATAGGGCAACGACAAATCGTCCTTGTCGAATTCTCTATCTTCGGCGATGACGATGTTCTGCAGATCGCTTTGGTACTCGTAAATCAAATCGAGCGCGGCTTCATCCAATTTCAAAGGCATCTTATATTTCTCGTATTTGTGCTCTAAGCCCTTCATCTCGACCTTGTTCAATTCGATGGGATCGTGTCGTTGTAATCTATAGATTTTATGACCAAATTTCTTATACGTTTCAACTTGTTTCAATTTCAATTCGCATCTTTTAGATGTTGTTGTCTTCATGATTGATTATTTAGTATTTAAATAATAATTTGTTTAAAGAGTTTTTTTTTTTACTCTTTATATATATAAAAAAGTTGTTTTTTTATTTTTTAATTTTCTTTAATGTAAAATTGTTTTAGTAAAAGTTTTTTTTCTCTTTATATATATATATAAAAAGTTAAATTTTTAATTTCACTCTCTCTATTGTTTATATTTCCAAGTCCGTTATTAGCAAGTTGACATTCGTCATTTTTCCACATACGAAAATGGTGTGAATGTTTATCTTTACTCTTTTGAGTTTTTTTTCATAGGCGAATGCGCTCTCACCACACGATTTCTCCACGAGTTCGGGTGAGATTATTGGATATATGTAACCTCCATAGGACAACAATAAATCACCCCTATCGAATTCTCTGTCTTCGGCGACGATGATATTAATCAGCAGTTCGCTTTGGTACTCATAAAACAAATCGAGCACGGCTTCATCCACTTTCAAACACTTTCGATATTTGTGGTAGTAGCTCTCTAAGTCCACCATCTCAACCTCATTCAATTCGATGGGATCGTGTGGTTGTAATGTATAGATATTAAAACTGGATTTCTCATACCTTTCGTCTCGTTTCAATTTCAATTCACATCTTTTAGGTGTTGTTGTCATGATCGATTATTTAGTTTTTTATGAATTCTTGTAAATAATGTATATTTTAAATTTTGTATTAAAAAAATTGAATTTAAAATTTAACTTTTTTTTTTTTTTCTATTATATATATATAAAAAGAGTAAAAAAGCAAAACTTTTATTTAACAAATTATTTAATACAAAATTCAAAAAAAAAAAAAAAAAAAAATATTCTTACAAATGAAGCAAACAGATAAAACAATGGTAAATTTAAATGAGAAAACCATACCTCAGTTAAACGAGATTTGTAAACTATTAGAAATTTCAGATTTCGGAAATCATACAACTAAATCCAAAAAAATTGATGTCATACAAGAATATTTGCGAAACGCTAGAAAAGCAAACGAAATGTCGATAGCAACGACGTCAAAAGATGCATCGGTTGTGAAAAATAAGAAGACGACTAAACGAAAAGCCATTGAAGAACATCAAGTTTCCAAAGAAAAGAAAAGAAAAACTAAAACGAAAACGAGTGATGCACTTCAGATTCAAGACAAACGAGATATATGGAGCGAAATTCAATGAGCAATCGATGAAGAGAAAGGAGAAGAATATGTAACACGACTCATTGCGGAACTATTCCAATCAAAACCCGCAGAACGGGAGAGGGCGATCAAAGGCATTTTTAAAATTTTCGACGTGATTCCCTCGTTGAAGAAAGTCGATCCGAAATTGTTCATGGAACGGGTGAAGAAAGAAGTATTGGATTTGTTTCGCGAATACATGAATGTGGGATTAAAAATTAAGATGATACTCCATTGCATAATGAATAAAATAGACGTGAAGTCCGGCGAGAGCATCGTGAAAAATGCATATTTCAGATCTAATGTCGAACCTGTATTTCGAGGTTCAGATCTATCGTACGTTTTCGAAAAGATGAAAGACAAGATGTTGACGTTTCTCGCGAACTATCAACATGAAGGTAGTAATTGGACGTTCGATGAGGTGTTGAAACTCGAAATTCACATGAATAAAAACGATCCGTTGAAAGGATCTTCCTACTTGGAATTACTGTATTTCTTGACTAAGAAACACGCCGTGGTCAACGTGAGAAATAAAGATGATCAGTGTTTTAAATGGGCAGTCACCTTCGCTTTATACCCTGTCGAAATACACACCAATAGAGTTTCTCATTACGAGGAAACTTCTAAAAATCTCGATTGGACCGGAGTTACTTTTCCCACAGAGTTAAAACATGTCGAACGTTTCGAGGCTCAAAATCCCACCGTAGCGGTGAACATCCTAGGATACAACGACGAAAATCGAACGATCTATCCTCTCAGACAGACTTCATATCGCGGAAAAGAAAAGACGATTATTTTATTATTGATTTCGAATGGTGACAATCATCATTATTGTTGGGTTAAACATCCGAGCCGATTACTGTCGAGACAAAATAATAAACATAAACATAAGATATGTTTATGTTGCAACTGCATGAACGTGTTTCAAAGCAAAGACTCGTTGGCGAAACATCAGGAATATTGCAACGAAAATCAAGGTGTCGCCGTCGAAATGCCCAAACCCAACACCATTGTGAAGTTTGAAAATCACAATAGAAGGTTAAAAGTACCATTCGTCGTGTACGCCAATTTCGAATGTTTCACCAAAAAAATGAGTTCCTGTCAACCCAACGCTCTTCAAAGTTACGTAGAAAGATATCAAAAACACATACCTTCGGGCTATTGCATTTACGTGAAATGTGCTTTCGACTCGCAACACGACATGGGTCCCTTCACCTACACGAAACAGTGCGAAGACGACGAAGTGGCTCAAAGGTTCGTGGAAGAGTTAGAATCGAAAATTCAAATGTTATACGACAAATTCAAAACTCCGGCAAAAATGATCATCACACGAGAGCAGCAGGACGAAAATAACAGAGCCACCGAATGTCACATATGCAGACAATCGTTCAACGAGAATTTAGAGGAAAATAAGAAGGTCAGAGACCACGATCATTACACGGGTCTGTATTGCAGTCCGGCTCACAGCAAGTGTAATTTAAAATATCGAGACGCCACTTTCTATCCGGTGATGTTTCACAATCACAGTCATCTGTTCGTGAAAAATCTCAGCACCTCACACGAAGAATTAAATTGCATTGCGAACAGTGAAGAAAGATACATTTCCTTCACAAAATGGAAGCTCATGGAGAGGAAAAGAGTAATCGATGGAAATACGTTGAAAGAAAAAACGAAATCCATTCATAGAGGCATACGTTTCATCGACTGTTTTAAATTCATGTCGACCCTCTGGAAAAATTAGTCGATAACATGAGCAAGGATAAATTTAAAATCACGAGCGAACATTTCGGAGAACGAGTAGACGTCATGTTGAGGAAAGGAGTCTATCCTTACGATTACATGAACGATCTAAAGAAATTCGAAGACACCGCACTACCTTCGAAAGAAGATTTTTATTCGAAATTATACGAATCCGACATTTCCAATGGGAATTACGAACACGCCAAAAACGTGTGGAAATCATTCGATATGAAAACCATGAGAGATTATCACGATCTCTATCTGAAGACCGATGTTCTGCCCTTGGCAGACGTGTTCGAAAATTTTCGAGACGTCTGTTCTCGAAATTACGATCTGGATCCCGCTTGGTATTTCACCGCACCCGGTCTGGCGTGGGACGCTCTGTTGAAGACCACCGAAGTCCAATTGGAATTATTATCCGACGTGGACATGTTGCTCATGTTCGAAAGGGCTGCGAGAGGTGGCGTCTCGATGATCTCCCACAGACATTCTGAAGCTAACAATCCCTACATGAAAGAAGGTTTCGATTCGAAACGGTCGACGAAATACATACAGTATTGGGACGCCAATAATCTGTACGGTTGGGCTATGAGTCATCCTTTACCGATTGGAAATTTCGAATGGGTGAAGGAACCGGAAGAGATGCAAAAATGGAGAGACTATCCTTGCATTTTAGAAGTCGATTTGAACTATCCGGAAGAATTACACGATCCACACAACGATTATCCTCTGGCTCCCGAACGAATGGAACCGAACGAAGGAGACGAGGAAAAACTCATTCCCAATTTATTTAACAAACGTAACTACATCGTCTACAGCGAGAATTTGAAACAGTACGTCGATTACGGGATGAAATTAGTCGACATACATCGCATCATTCGATTCGACGAAGAGCCTTGGATGAAAAAATACATCAATCTCAACACGAATCTCAGAACTCGAGCCGAGAACGATTTCGAAAAAGATTTCTTCAAACTCATGAACAACTGCGTGTACGGCAAATCGATGGAAAACATCAGGAAGAGAACCGATGTTCGACTCGTCACGTCTGAGAAAAAAGCTAAAAAATTAGTGGCAAAACCCAGTTACAAACACCGAACCATATTCGACGAAAATCTAGTGGCCGTTCACATGCAAAAGACGCATCTGAAGTTCGACAAACTGTATTATCTCGGACCGATCATCTTAGATATCAGCAAGTGATTGATGTACGAGTTTCACTACGATTACGTCAAACGAAAATTTGGTGACAAAGCCAAACTACTGTTCACCAACACGGACAGTTTAGTTTACGAGATAGAGACGAAAGACGTCTACCGAGATATATCTCCAGACGTGGCCGATTGGTTCGACATGAGCAATTATCCCGTTGATCACCCGTCCAACATTCAATCGAACGACAACAAGAAGGTGTTGGGTAAATTTAAGGACGAGAGCGGCGGTAAACAGATCGTCGAATTCGTGGGCTTGAGACCCAAACTCTATGCGTATCGTCTAGAAGATGACGAAGAGATCAAGAAGTGCAAAGGAGTTAAAGTATGCATGGTGAAGAAAAACATCTCTTTCCAAGAGTATAAAGATTGTCTCTTAGGAAGTGGTCTGGTGTATAAGACTATGAAATCGATTCGAAGCGAAAATCACAACCTGTATACCGAAATAGTCAACAAGATTTCGCTGATGGCCGACGACGACAAGAGATTCATATTAGACAATAAAATAAGCACTTTGGCACTCAGACATTGGACTTTGGATCTAATTTTAGACGATATGAATGGGGATGAATGGATTCTAGATGCGATTGTGGATGATAAGATTCCAGATACGATTGTGGATGATAGGATTCCAGAAAATCAAGAAGAATTAGATGAACACAAAATTATAGAAATGGATAGTGACATCGAGAAAGTTAGTTTAAAAAGAAAAAGAAAAAAATAGAAAAAAAATAACGTCATTTTTAGTAAATTATAATAAAATAAATAAATAAAAAAAATATATATGCATTTATGAATAAGAAAATAAAGATATCCGTAGAAGGTGTCGTCTTACCCAATGAACCCCTATCCAACATCGATCTGTTGAATGCGGCAAAAGATTTGAAAATCGAAGATTTTCTAGGAGTGTTTTCCAGAGATGCCTTGCCGAAGAGAAGACCTCGACAATCGGAATGCGGAATTTTAAATCTAGACGATTCATCGGGTGAAGGCACTCACTGGGTGGCGTGGATGAAGAACAGGAAGAAGAAAAATTATTATTTCGACAGCTACGGAATCTTGTCGCCAAAAGAAATAAAGAACTATTTCAACAAATTGATGGTTTGTTACAACACGGAACAAGTGCAATCACCACATCAAGTGTTTTGTGGTCACCTGTGTCTCTACGTTCTCAAGAGATGGTCTGAAGGAGATCGATTTCAAGACATTCTCAATAATTTACATTACAGAGAGATTTTTTTATTTTTTTTATAGTATATATATAAAGATAAAAAATTATTTAAAAAAAATTTTAATCGAATAAAAACGAAAAATAAAATAACATAGTTCATTTTTAATAAACTGCGTTTGAACATATTTTTTCTAAAAAACACAAAAAAAAATCCCACAACAACATGCCAGTCGATAAATTTGGTAGAAGTGACGATGAAAAAGTCAACCCGAGAAAGAAGAGGAAGACGTTCGAAGTCGACGATGGTTACGACGTTGCCAACTTGGACGAACGTTACGTTCGGAGATACGAACCTCGAGAAGAACCTTTGAACATGAATGATAAGAAGCTCTACAATCTTCCCGAGCCGACAGATCTCGCAGATGCTGCGACTAAAAAATACGTCGACAGGGGGAACGCCGATTTCGAACGAATCCTGCTGGATAATTAAGTGGATAAAACCATGACCGATGATCTCGATCTGAAATCCAAACATCGCGAATTCCATAGATCCCACCGATGCCGCGACCAAGAAATACGCGGACGACTCTCACGCGAGATTCAATGAACACCTGAGAAATAGATACGTTCTGAAAACGATGCACTCGGAATTGAACGCCAATTCTAACAAGATAACGAATGTGGCCACTCCCATGAATCCCAAGGACGTGGCGACTAAACACTACGTAGATCTGGAACAGAGAAAGTCTGACAGACGAGAAATGAAATCGGATCTGAATGCGGGATTCCACAAGATATTGAATCTGTCGAAGATCGACGACATGGATGCGGACTCAACCGCGGTCAACAAGGGCTACGTAGATTCTGCCGTGATACAATCGCAAGAATACCTAGAATCACAAGTGGACGATCTCTACCTGAACAAAGAATCTGGTGGAACCATGGAGGGTGGCATCAACATGAACGGTCACAATTTATTCGGTCTCGATCACGATCCCGAATTCGATTCCAGCGCGGTAAGCAGGAAGTATGTGGACGACAACTCGGTCTGGAGAAAGGGCGACATCATGGAAGGTAAACTAGACATGGGTGGACATGCGCTCACGAATCTACCGGATCCCGTGAACATGACGGATGCCTGCACCCTGATTTCGGTGGTGGAGAAAGTCAAATATGCTAGACAATTGATCACCGTGTGGACCGAAGAGGCCGGCGCCTTAGATGAGGGAAAAGCCAAGTGGTCTTTCGGAAATGGAGGTAGCGGATTGAAACACGGTCAGGTTGGATATCCCATGCCGTTGGGAGGTGAAATCCTTCGAATGAGTCTGGCTTCCTCGGATTTGAATAACAGAGCGGTCGTCAATCTCATGGTGAATGGTGTGGAGAGTGATAAGAGATACAGCGTCGAAAAGACTGAGAATCAACACGCGAATGTTAGCACGTTCGGCACGCCTCTCAAAGTGAACGCCGGAGACAGGATTAATTTCGTCACGAAAACCAAAAATCCCGAAGCTGCCACTTTCGTGGTGAGTCTAATGATCGAACTGGATCCTTTGAACAAACAGTGAACGCATGGAAAATAATGAATTAAAATAAAAAATAATGTGTGATTATTAAAAGCAAAAAAAAAAAGAAAAAAAAAAGTAATGAGATATAGAGAGATGTTCAATCTCTCTAGATCACATTACTTTATTGATTTTTTTTTTTTTGTTTTGTTTTTAATAATCACACATTACTTTTTATTTTTTTTTTTGTTTTTTATTTTTTTTTTCTCTCATCGAATGATCGACATCTTATTTCCGTCCGATTCGAATTGTAATTCTCTATCTGACAGGACCAGGGCGAAGGCTTCGGTTTTTCTCGGCACATTCCTATCGAATTGCATCTTGATCTAAATGTCTAACATGCTACTCTTGAGTCGTTCACTCTGTTTACTGACGTCGAACACGAACATGGGATACATCGACTTGTATTCGCCGGGAGATATGTTGGGATTGCTCATCAATTCATCTAGACCGTGATACTTCTTTCTAAAATCAGTGGCATCGCCGTACAGTCTGGAGAAATCGTTCTTGTCGAAAGACGCATTGTAATCGATTGCTGGATATCTCGTGGTGTTCAGAAACACTTGCATGTTTCTCAAATGGCCGTGATCGAACAGCCACGCATTCTTTTCCTGAGACCCGTCCCTATCGGTCTGAAATGCAACCACGATGAAACGCGGTCTCTCAGAAGCAGACTTCACCATCAATCTCCAATCGAAGTGATTCGTGGAGAGAGGAATGCTAGCCGTGTCGCACTGTCTCATTCTAAACCCCATGGGTAATTTACTCTTGGATTCTATGATCTTGTAGAGACGCACTTTCTCCACGATCGAAGGCTCCACGTGCGGAACGAACCACGATATCTTGTGTAGAGTTATCTTACCTGCATCGGTCGCGGTGAGTTTCACTATTGCGTCATCGTTTCCTTTTCGAATCAACGTCAGATTGTGTTTGAATCCGTACATGATCTTGTTGTAATCATCTGCAAATCCGAAGATGTGTTTCAAAGGTATCCTGAACGAAAACGTTCCTTTAGGTCTGGACGTCTTGACGATGTAGTCGAATATCGTGGCGGCACCTGCGCTAGCAGGGCCTACGGTGTCTTTCACCCACAACTGATTAAGTCCTCTGGATTTCGAAAAATCATCAGGATACGTCAAGAGTCCGAACATCGTGGTGGCCTGACCGGGATGAAAAACAGATTCTATCTCTTGTCCGGATAGCATGTATTTTATGTTACTGAATAGATGCATGATGCCATTATTGCCAAGAGTAACCATGTCGTCGTTGGCGTAGTCGCTCCCATCTTCCTTGATGAGATGTCCCTGCACCACTATGTAACTCTCGCTAGGATGTACGAATAGATCTTGAGTTTCGACGTTGATTCTTATCTCTCCCACATTGTTCAAACTCGTCCCGGTTACCGGTTCGTATTCGTGAACCTCATATTCTTGAATACTTTCATCTTTCACTATGCTTTGTGCTATATCTAGTATATTTGTCATTTTAAAGGATTTTTAGTTTTTTTTTTTGTTTATTAATTCACTTGCTTTCTTTATCTAAAAAAATAGTTTTTAATTATTTTTTATTAATATTTTTTTTCTCTCTTATATATATATATGTGTGTAAACAAGAAAATGTCAAAGAGAGTAAAGAAAAAAAAAATTTTGTGTTCTTCATCAAAACTTCGTCTTCTGTAATTGTTGTTTGTAAAACTTTCCGATGATCTCTTCTCCATCCAAAGCTTCGATTTCGTAAGTCACCGGATCGGTGTGAAATATTTTGATGATCACGAAAATTTCTGAGGTCCATCGAGGAGTATAACCCTTTTCGAAGTGCTTCTTATAAGCGTAGATTCTCACTCGATCGCCGACCGCAAATTTTGGAGTTCTAGACTTCTTCCTGATCTTAGATCTCTCGGGATATAGATTCGCGTAGACCCGTTTTTCGTTTCGAGGATCGCTAGCTTCCGTGGGAGTCATCTTGATCGATCTGTGTCGCGTGTTGTTGTAATCTTTGACCAGACCGTTCAGAGCATATATGTATTTCTTGGTCGAATTCGCCATGAAGTATCTGTACATTTTCTCCTTCATCGTTCGATTCCAACGTTCCACCATGCTGGCTTTCTCTTCGTTTTCGATCGAGTAGAGGTCTACCAATCGACGAACGTCCTTGTTGTACAATTCCTTTCCCTTATCCACCCACAATTTACTCGGTTTTCGAGAAGACGAGTCGAACACGCTCTTCAGAGCCTCGGCGATGCAAAGTCCCGATTTATCCTTCAAAGCTCTGATCCAACCGTATTTGGAAAACACGTCAATGACCGTCAATAGATATTTGATGCCCCCGTTCCACCTCGAAAACGATCTCATGTCGACCAAGTCGGCAGACCAAATGTCATCCAGACCCTTCACGAACACCCTTCTCTTTCGAAATTTACGCACTATGGGTTTGTGTAACTCCTCGGCCAATTCGCTCATCAATAATCGTTTCTTCTTCTTTTCAGATGCGCTTCTTTTTTTTTTGAACGCCCCATCCAAGTCGACGTTTCGCACTGATCAGATTGCCGACCAGCGAACGTTCCATCTTCTCTCTCCTGGTCGGATTCGATATGCCTCTCAATCTCCCCAACATGTTTTTGTCGCAGATGTCGTTGTGAGTCTTGGTGTCGGGATGTCCGGCGTAGCACAGATCGTGATCGTACGCGGCCGTGTCCACCCTATTCATGGGTTTGCTCCAAGATTTGGGAGTCAGATCGGCGTTGAGTCTCTTGTTCAATTTCGTTCTGGGTCCCGTGAAACTGTGACTGGGCAGATGCATTTCGAAAGGTAGATTGTTGAGCATTTTATTCACGATGCCTTTACCTTTGCTCGCATTCTTTTGTTTGACGAATCGAGTCTTGATAGAACCACACATGTCGCAAATTCCGCGAAGCATCCGTCTGTCGTTTTTAGTTCGCACTTCTCTAGAATTACTCGTCTCAGTAACTCTCTTACACTTTACGCAATACATTTTTTTAAGAGTTATTTAAATTCATTTCGTTTTTTTTATTTTATATATAAATTTAATATTTTTTTTTTTTTAAATTCTGTTCTTATTATATATATATATATATATATTTTTTTTCAATCGCTGCTCTTGAGTTCTATCATCTTACTGAATTCCTCCCTGGCCTCTTTCCTCCCCTTTTCCAAGAGAGAATCCTTCATCTCTTCCTTGATGATCTGATGAGTCTTGATTCTCACGGCTTCTTTCATGGCATCGTATTTCGTTTTCTCACTCAATATCGCGAAGTATTCACCGTCCGATATCCTACCGTCTTTCAACAGCATAGAGATCATTTCGGATATCGTGTCGATCTTGGAGTCGGCCAAGATGCGAATCTTGTCGTGTTTCCTCACCTTCAGATATAATTTCCTACTCAAAAAGTTTCCGAGCGTGCTAAACAATCCGGCGGCGAGGGCCACTCCTTCTACGGTCAACACGATCGGAATGCCGACCGCGGTTGACAACAATCCGATGCCGGCCGCGTGTAAACCCATGGAAATCGTGATGAGTGTCGTGTCGATCGCGTTGACGAATTTCACGAAACGCGAATACTTCTTCTTGAGGGAACGACGATAATCTCTCTCTCGAGTCAGATACAATTGGATTCCACTGATTTGATCAATGCGATACCTCTCTCCTCTTTCTCTTTCTTCTAGCGACGGCGCCGTCGGCAAAATGCCGTTCGGCTTCTCGTCCTCGTCGTCCACTAACGTCGGATACAATTTATTTCTGGTTCTCATTTTGTTTTTTTTTCTTTCTTTCTAATATTAGATAAAAAAAATTTACGTGTGTATTTATTTTTTTTTTTTATTTTCTACTCTCCCTTATTTTATATCAACAAAAAAAACTTAGACGTATGCTTCGTTCAGCAATAATTTCTTGATGCATCCCTTGTCTTCTAAAGTCAAACTTCTATGCGCCAATTTCAGTTCTTCCGAATCTGTGGGCCTGTCTCGATTCTTACAAAAGACTAATCTCTTCCAAAACGTGATCACATCGTTCAATTTAACGCGTTCGAACGCTGGTTCGAAATACATGATGACCATATCTTCCCTTTCCATCGTTAGACACAAATGATTCTCGTGATCGAAGTCTAGATAATCCCGACATCCGACGCATCGTTCTAACAAGATGGGACGTAGTTGTTCGTTCACGCAGATTGCGTATGCTCTCATCAGCATGTTTAAAAGAAACCTCGCTCTAATAGTCTGAGAATCGCTCATGATTTACGTATTTTTTTTATTATCTATTCGATTTGATATATTTAATTTTCTAAATAACTATTTATTTATATTTTTTTTCTCCCCTATATATATATCAATCAAAAACGTGACAGCGGGCTCGCGAATTTCCAACACACCGACGACAACAACACTCTTCATTCAGATCGAGTTTTTACGAGAATCGAGCGATCCGATCGCTCGATCAGCTGAGTTTTTGTCATAAATGGGAGAAAAAAACCCACCGCCTCAAAACAATTGCGGGTTCTGGACCATCTGTCTCAACACAATTGCGGGTTCTGGACCGCTGGTCTAGAGTCCCCAAAACTGTTTTTTGATGATGACCCAGAATTTTTTGCTTTTGCTCGCGTTCGCCAACGATGGATCGATGGTCTGATCTGCGATGAGAACGTCGACGAAAAATTACGTACAAGATACAAGCGAAGATGTACAATTTCACCCTTTTTTTAAAAACGCGCGTTCACCACGCGTTCACCACGAGTATTTGAATGTTAAAAGTGCGATCTAGGAGTCACAACTGTACATGGGGGGCATTCAAGACCATGTACAGTTTTTGTGAACAAGCGTGTGATTTAACACTGAATTCCACGTTGGTGAACGCATCGTGTGCGTATGTTGTACACGTACATGTACAAGTGGTCGTAGATCGGCAATTATTACCTACTGGGGGGCCTCCGCCCCCCCCCCGTCCCCCTTTATCTACTCCACTGGCCCAGAGTCTCGCGTAATGATTACCCGATAAGGATTTGCGACCGTCATGCGTTTGCTGATTAGTTAAGCGCTCAATCAGCCGATTGTGAGTGTCGATGTCAGAAAGTCACAACAACCAAAAGGAGTAATATGTTCAACAACGCATAGAATAGGGTTAATTTTGCAATACAGTCAGGTTGATTGGGTCATTGCCCCCCTAAGAGCATGGCAATTGTGTGTATTAAAAGAAAAATACGACATCAGCAGAAATACGTTAACAGCGCGTCGTCTTCGATCAGTGATCAAAGACTCCGCGCTGTTAACTTGTTTCTGCTGATGTCGTATTTCATAGAGTCATCACGCGGCATGAGGGCAAGGTCAGACCAGGCAATGAGGTTCGACCAATCATAATTCCTGGCAAGCATTGTGGCAACTTATTAAGCTTATGTAACCATCCACAGGAACCGATGTTGAAACACTTGTGCCGATTGTCAACCGATGGTTTAAAATCGGCCGATGTCAGATGTGATTGCCGAACATCGGTTAATCACTAGTCTCACGCCGTAAACAGGCTTTGCAGTGGGCTCTGGCTACAGATTTCCGTCTAAATATAAAAGAGAATTTTTTTTAGAAAACCAAGAATAAAAGAGAAAAGGCGGTTGTTTCTGTGCGGCGAAGACGTTGTCGCTACTGGGATTTATTTGTGTGATCAGGTCTATTGATATGATATGATTGCAGGGACTTGCCTGGAGGTTTCCGATTGGGGGGGGGGGGGGGTAGGGTAGTGAATTTCCAACAAGAGGGAGGGACAGGGAGGGGGAAATCCCATTCCCGGTCCCTCCCCCTAATTGGAACTTCGCTACCGAGAAAACTTTTGAAAAGGTAGCCATGAAAGGGGGCATAGAATTGATTCTAGTAACTGAAATGGCAACACTTTTAATATAGAATTATCAGGTTATTATTATTTGGTATTATTCTGGGAATTGAATATGTGCTAAACAAATGCTTTAGCTCAGTCATGATGTGATTTTCTTGAAGTGCATTTCGAGGATTTTTTTTATTACGATAAGTAAACGTACTATAAAAATCTAATACCGATTGACATCATGCATACTTATGAAGCTCGATATTGCGTACACTGTAGTTGTAAACAGTAACAGTTGAAATTTTTGCCGATTTGAAACCGAGTTGGAATTTTGGGAAGTAAAGGAGATATTAGCATCACCAAAGAAGCTCTAAAATTGAGATAGATAGAATTTCCAACTACTCATGATTTGCCCTCAGAATTTCCAACTATAGGAAATGTTGGCCAGGACTGGGGGGGGGGGGGGGGGATGACACCCCCACCCCCTGTCGTCACGTCCCTGTATGATTATATGTAACTACATATCTGCTCCAATATACAGTCCGAGTCGCTCGAGGCTGGGTACCAAAAGTAGTTTTGTTTTGTATTTATACACAGTGTAGGGAAGACATGCTGATCTCTTCTATTGAAACCAAAAACGGAAGTACCAAATTATGGGATATTGTTTTCAAAGAAAAAATCAAAGATTTTTAGTGTAGAAGACTGACACCGTGCGTGAGCTATTCATATCTTGTGATTTCCAAATAAAATAATGCAATAAAACTCTAAATGTTTTCGAGAAGAATGCTTTAACCCTTTACCTAACCTGAAAAGCAGACGACACTTGCAAACAAAATTCTTGAATAACTAATGTTTTTCATTTTTTGTCTCAAAAACATAGGTTATGACCCATCATTGGAACGAGCTCGACGAGCTCGTTCCAATGAGGGGTCATAACCTTTGTTTTTGAGACAAAAAACGAAAAAAATAATGAAAATTAATTGGCGATTTTTGTGAATAGCGCTGGCCGGTTTTGGCCGCTACGTTGGGTAAAGAATTAAAAAGAATCAAAGTTCCATCAATTTTCAAGGAGAGGTGAATCTTTCTCCTCATCTCGTCAATCAAATAGAAGTAGATTTATACTGGACATCATTTAATTATTTAATGCTCAGGCATCAATTCACGCTGAAAAATTAAGTCATATTCCCCTGTCGGTCGGCAAAACGAAATATCAAAATGATATTTAGAAATCGATATTTCATCGTAGGTTCGGATGACGAATCACATGTACTTTAAACGAGTCAGCACATCAGTAATGAATTCCAGAGTCCCAAATACAAACGAATTCGAATAATTGATAGTGACAGTGACTAAATCAATTCATTAAATCAGCGGTTTCAAAGTTTGACTTTCTCATTCACCTTCCAGCGAAAAGCCGAAATCACTTTCAAATTTCTTCAGTTCAACTTCACACGTCTTCAGTGCATTGAGTTAAAAAAAAATAAAATGACGTGTCTTGTTATTGAAAATAAGAAAGTGGTGTTTTTTGTTATTGTTCTATTTCTTCGAAACACATTGCGATTATTTCAATTCGCCAGCCTTGGTAAATCGTAAAGTTAGGGGAGAAATAAGACGGGACTACTTTTTGTGCGGATATTCACACATTCCAATGGTTGGAGTTTGGTTGTTGTAATTTTTGTATGGACGCCGGTTCGGCACATAAATTTTGCGCCTTAATGGCAAATAAAGGCCACAAATTGGAGAGTTTGTAGTCGTAGAGCATTAAATAAAAAGAAAATTCACGAAAATTTGATGAATACCGAAAATATCTCGTTCGTGGCTACAAGAAATATGAGGATCTTCACTCGCGACTGCGTCGCTCGTGAAGATCCTCATATTTCTTTGTAGCCACTCACGAGATATTTTCGGTATTCATCAAATTTTCGTGAATATCCTCTATATATTAATGTTTACTTCACCTCTTACAAGTGTCTGAGAATTTCAATGTTTTAAAAACCACGTGTAAGCTGCGTAAAAACACTATATGTCTGACACTCAAGAGTGGTCGCTCTTTGTTAATTGATCTTTTACATTTTTGGTAGACGTTAACCGCTTCACCTTAAACAAATAAGAATTCTAACATTTATCACCGCTTGAAGTTGATACTTCATCATTCAGAAAAAGTAGTCAGTAAGATATCTTCGTTACACAATTTGCTCGTGACCTAATATTCAACATACGGAGTCAGTAAATTCCATTGCATATCCTGCTAAGACATATCACATACTAAGACATATCAAGTTGCACCGTTCGCGTTAGTGACCTAATGTTGTATATTACAGCTTATTTCTTCATTCTCTCCCAACATGCAATTTACTGTTCTCTGAAACTATATACAGGACGTCACGATGTTGGAATGCGTTCGTCAAGAGGGCACTCGTGGCATCAGGGAAGGATAGAACTCGAGTTACATCATGGCGTTCTGCGTTTATTACACTTTTCTATGATGACACAGAATCCATTAAACCTTTACCCAATGTTACGGCCAAAAGCGGCCAGCGTTATTCACAAAAATCGACAATTAATTTTCATTATTTTTTCATTTTTTGTTTTTGTCTCAAAAACATAGGTTATGACCCCTCTTTGGAACGAGCTCGTCCAATGAGGGGTCATAACCTATGTTTTTGAGACAAAAAATAAAAAAAAATTGTTATTCAAGAATTGTTTTGCAAGTGTCGTCTGTTTTTCATGTTAGGTAAAGGGTTAATTTAAGAATTCAAACATCACACAGTTCTGATGTCTGCTAGAAATAAAAACAAAAATAAACAACTGGTGTAATTGGCAAACACATGTGACAGATTGATACATAATCAGAAAAATAAAAATGAAAGTTGTGTCCAAATAGGCCATTCGTTCGAATTTTTATGAAATTAGCTGCCGTTATCTGAAAGATTTTCGCTTCAGAAGCTCAGAGTCAAAACTTGAATGTTATAAAATCACTCTCCATTTATAGAATAAGATTAATTTCCTTTATTTTGGTGGATTTGAACAAAAACCTTTTTCCAATTGGCATTTGATTTATCGGCTATCATCGCAGCTTCCGAATTGATCTTGGTTTCGATTGGCCGATTTCGAAAATGGGCAGAGTTTAGTTCCTTTGAGGGCTCCATGACGTCAGGTGGAAAAAGAGTCCGTTAGTGGAAATCGGCATTGGACAAGTGTTCCGTACGGATTTGTAAAAGTGGAACCGCAGGAAAAGAAACTTTTAGCTCGTAATACACAACATTAGGTAACAAACGAAATGTGCAACTGATGATTTGTCTTAATAGAATATGCAATTCCAAAAGCCTAAGTTGGAATTCCAGGTCCTGTCGGTAGAAGTTGAGATAACCTATTTCACTTGCTCTGTCTCAGTTTCTAAGAATAGAGGATGCATTCTAACTAGTACTGGTAGAAGTATTTATATTTATTTATTGGTGTTTAATGTCACATATTTATGCGCAATGGCTAGTCGTGACTGTGACAGCTTTATTGATGGAGGAAGCCGGAGTACCCGGAGAGAACCACCGAGCATCGACGAGCAACTGTCAGCTCCTCTCCATTCTAACTCTGTTCAAGCTCCGCTCAAGCAGGGTTACAGCGGTTGAAGACAGGTGCACCATCGACGTGCAGTACGCCTTAGTACACAGCGTCATCGTGCCTCCATGTCGGCAACCGGGATAAAATGCCTTGCCCAAGGACACATCGCGGATCGTACCTGACGGGGATCGAACTCGAGACCCCTAGCATAGAAGTCCTAGTGAGCCACCGCGCTACCAGTACTGGCAGAAACTGGAATTTCGTAATTTATTTTAACTAGTTGAGTGCTCAAAACCTATATCATGGCTTCGAAGAAAAGTCAGGGTACCCCATGCTAAAATTTATATATTTTATGTTCATGCTTCCTGGCCAACCAAAAAGTTTTATTTCATCTGTAGATATTTGTTGAATTAAAAATTGGTGGACAGTACTTTAGCGCACTCTCCAATAATTTTTAATAAAACAAATTTTAGGAATCAACTTATTACTACAAAAACTAATTCAGCATTCAGCCAGTTAATACCAGTTTCAACTCGTAGCAGTCGGAATCACGTACAGTCGTCGTGGACTGGTCGTAATCCACACGTGGGCAGTAATCTCCACACATGCGTTTACCAGGTAATATAAATCATCGGCAAAATTTTAATTAATTAATTGTACCCGGTGCTTCATCAATTAAACTGTTGATGATTATTCCTATGATTGGTGTTTGGAATCTAATATTATTGCATCCGTGGAAATATTGCCCACACATGTGACCAATGCTGTCTTCCGTATTATACCGCCAACACCCTTGAATCCATAAATTACAACCTAACTAGATGAACCCGAAGTTTATATACACAGATGGCATTGCACATTCCAAGTTCTAATATTATTGCGTCCGTGGAAATATTGCCCTCACACGGAAAGTGACCAATGCTGTCTTCCGTATAACGCCAATACCATTGAATCCACAAATTACTACCTAACTAGATGAACCCGAAGTTTATATACATAGATGACATTCCACATTCCAAGTTCTTCCGGAGGACATTGGAATCCAACTTCTGCCAATAAAATCTCAAATTTTTCCAGTTTCCAGTTCTCACCATGACAAACAAAATTTCGAAACTCGCATGCTCATATTAAGAAATCTCAGTATTTATATACTAAGTATGATATGGAAGGGTATAGTTTAGTGTGGTATAGTATATTAATATTATAGTATATTATTAACACTTTTGCGGGCGTTCCTAGCACATTAACGATGTTTTACCGGGCGTTGAAACCTCGTAATGCTCAACAAGTACAAGTCATGTGACGTGTTGGGCCGTTATTGACTATAACAGCCCAACACGTCAATAACAGCCCGACACGTCTAAATATAGACTATGACGTCACATCTCTCAGCCGATCAACAATATTTTTCCCAGATTTCCATTTGGATCGAAATTCAATTCGGATTTTTTTAATTTGTAAACACAATTAACACATTCGTTTCAAGTGTTTCCCTTTGTGTCACGGATAGGTGTATCAAAAATAGGAAGCGATACACACAAACTAAGTGATGACATCTTTGATGAATAAACTCTTTGCCTAAAGTTCGCATTTCGACGATATATTTCATCATCTAACTTTCCAAATTTCGCCGTTGACTGATCAGACGATAGTCATGTTACTCGGTTTGTTTGTCAACAAATCAGACGATAGTGTCGCTGTTTTTTTAATTCTAAAACGTCAAGCTTCATTTATTTATCTTATTTCCCATATAATTTAATCGTAATGTATCCGATGTACGAAAGTGGCAGTAATAGAAATAACATACCTTTGTCGGGCATTACAGTGTATCAACGGCTCAACAGAACTGGTTAACAGCCCTTGAGCTTATTAGCGGCCCTCGACTTAGTCGCGGGCCGCTAATAAACTCTTGGGCTGTTAACCAGTTCTGATGAGCCGTTAATGCACTGTAATGCCCTTCAAAAGCATGTTATTGTTATAGTACAGTATAGTGTGGTGAGTTGGGATGCAGTGCTGTATAGTATAATATTAGAACGTTTCTTTTCATGTTCTATAGGTCGATAGTACCTGAGTTTGTGTGATTTCTGAAATAAATTTTAAACAGAAATCACACAAACTCAGGTACAATCGACCGATAGAACATGAAAAGAAACGTTCTAATTATTTTATTATGCCGAACAAAAAATAGCTTTCGTTGTTAAGCGTTAACTGCAACATGCCACCACTGGCATCAGTCTTGTAACAATGTAGTCGAATTCAGAATCAAGGTTTTAGTGACGTCATTTCGAACGAATGACGTCTCTTTGGGAGTTTCCTGATCACCAAATTCGAAAATGACTTGTTACAAGTGCCGTCGCTTTGGGAGTTTCATTTTCACCAAATGTCAGTGTTCACAACTGCATCATGCTGTTTATGTATAGTATAGTATAGTATAGTATAGTATAGTATAGTATAGTATAGTATAGTATAGTATAGTATTATAGTATAGTATAGTATAGTATAGTATAGTATAGTATAGTATAGTATAGTATAGTATAGAAATGGTTAACCGGATAATCGGTTTGAAACCAGTTAGCTACCTAACCGATTAGAAAAACGTCAACCGGTTATCCGAAATATCGATAGTGATCGTCATTCCACGTTCAAAACGTAGTAAATCTACCGCTTCTCCTTATGATAGATTACACACCGAAGCCGCGTTGTGTATATTAATAAATAATCGACTTTGGCGTTCAAAACTTCATTAATGATCGGCAGTTTCCGTGAGTAATGAGTAATCGCAGAAACTATTCTGTAGTGTGTATACAAACGAACATTGTCGAGTACACACTACGGAATAGTTTGAGAATACTGCTTTCCAATTCCTATAGTTTTGATCCCATATTCGGTGAAATAATGGCCACGGATAACCGGATATTATCCGGTTATAGCTCTCGGTTTGTCGATTACGAAAATGAGCCAACCGTTTCAGCCCTAGTATAGTATAGTATAGTATAGTATATATAGTATAGTATAGTATAGTATAGTATAGTATAGTATAGTGTAGTATAGAATATAGTATAGTATATAGTGTAGTATAGTATAGTATAGTATATAGTATAGTATATAGTATAGTATATAGTATAGCATGTAGTATATTATATAGTATAGTATATAGTATAATATATAGTGTAGTATAGTATATACTATAGTATAGTATAGTATATAGTATAGTATAGTATATACTATAGTATAGTATATAGTAGAGTATAGTATAGTATACAGTATAGTATAGTATATAATATAGTATATAGTATAGTATAGTATATAGTAGAGTATAGTATATAGTATATAGTATAGTATATAGTATAGAGTATAGTATATAGTATATAGTATAGTATAGTACATTATATAGTATAGTATATAGTATAGTATAGTATATCGTATAATATATAGTATAGTATAGTATATAGTATAGTATAGTATATAGTATAGTATATAGTATAGTATAGTACAGTATATAGTATAGTATAGTATAGTATAGTATATAGTATAGTAAAGTATAGTATAGTATATAGTATAGTATAATATATAGTATAGTATAGTATAGCATAGTATAGTATATAGTATAGTATATTATAGTATATAGTATAGTATATAGTATAGTACAGTATATTATAGTGTAGTATAGTATATTATATAGTATAGTATAGTATAGTATAGTATTATAGTATAGTATAGTATAGTATAGTATAGTATAGTATAGTATAGTATAGTTTGCTAAAGTTATTCCTAGCCTGTCGCACATTTTCTTATGTTCCAAAGACTAAAATCCCCCTCCTCTGATCGGAAGAGAGCTCGCTTAGTATATGCTATGTTTACGGCTCAAGTGGCAAATGTTACCTTCTGACCTCAATACGGGAAATATTCGAAATGACGTCGCCCGTTTCGAAATTGCTTCACCAACGGAGTGAATAGCAAGCCATTTCATTTTTCAGGATTTTTCATTCGTGCATCAGACGGTGTTCCGGATGAGGTGTTGTTTAAATTATAAACCGATTCACGATTTGAACTGAGATGGAATGAGTTTATTTGGCTTATTGATTATTTATCCAGTGCCGTCGTAGGATACAGGAGAGGTTTCTTCACTAAACCTGTGATCGTTAAAAGGTTGCCTTGAACAGGGCAACCTTTAACGATTACATGTTTAGTAAATAAACCTCCCATGTTTCATGATGTATGTTTTGGGCTATGGGTAGTGTCTTATAGAAACATATACGTTATTGTGAGGAATTGACGGTAGCATGGTCTGAGGTTTGCGTCTAGGAGCGTATGTTCAACCGAGACGCGAAATGTCTCCGTTGAACATAAGCTCCGAGCCGCAAACCTCAGACCATGCTACCGCCAATTCATCACAATAATTTACATTGTTTTTTTTTTGTTTTTGAGGGAATACAGACAGACAGCCAATCTGGCTATGGTATCCCCTAGCGGTTTACATTTTATTTTACAGGAATACTGAAATAGTTATTCATATGTCTTGTATTGTCTGCTTTTGCGTACTGCTGAATAAGGGTATATCTATCAGTTATATCTATCTATGCATGTTTGGTTTCGAAAACGTACATTTCATGAGACCTTGTAAAAATCCTTTAAACTTTTTGACACACATCGCCCCCTTTATTTGCAACACAGTCTGATACACAGAGGTGTGAAAAGATAAACGGCTTCAGTGCACAAATCTTCAAAGTTAGTATTTTGTATCAATGTCTATTCTTAGACAGACACAACATATTTTTTATGACAGTACCACCCAAAATGAATTCAACAAACAACATTCGCCGAATGAAAGTGTCGGCAATGTGTTACCTGATACCTTGGGCAAATACAGAACAAAACCACTCATTATCCTCTATTGTTTCAACGCATTGTAATGTGTGCTTAGTTTCTATTAAGGTTGTCCACAACAGAAGAAAACCTTTATGTAGCCTACAAAGTACTCCAGTACTCCGTGTGAAACAGACTTGTGAAAACCCGTAGCGAAAATTTCTCTGACAATAAAATAGGTGATGACAAATCAAGTTTCTTAGTTCGGCTGGCTTTGAGTTTGTCAGAGAACCAGGAGGCGACTCACTGGATCCCCACTATAAACACGCCAGATGGAAAATTATATAAACTACAGGAACGCTACCACAAGTTGCAAGTCGAATGAGTTCGTACCTCAAAAATCTCGTCTGTATGACAGACGCCGCCATTTTGTCAAATAGTTCTCAGTTTCTACATTAAGCTTTCATTAACGAACACAAATAGTAAACATACTGCTTTGCACATGATGGCCAACACAATATGTAGGCTGTTTTGCCGGCTCATAGAAAATGGAAGACCGCCCAAACACCCGCTTGAATTAAAGTTGTGATATTCAGGACGAGGCAGATAATAGAGTTTTACTTTGCGAAATCTGTCCGACTGAGAAGTTTGTCATCTTCGGTATTCAAATTCAGTCCCACTGCAGACGACTGCATTAATAAACCTTCTTTCTTGTCCAATCAATCTGACGTTAAGACTTGACAAAATTGCAACACAGTTTTCTTCTGTTGAAACTCGCCGAAATATATGTGGGAAAGAAGATATTCAAAAGCCAATGAATCACAACATAGCAAAGTGTTTTTGAGCGCCAAATATCTGCGATTTTTAGCGAAATCGTCTTCATTGTTTTTAAAGCGAAGACGTTTCCAGAGCGTACAATAAA
>CM062294.1:10589214-10735795 GCA_031216915.1 Pictodentalium vernedei
ACCCCTGGCGGAGTGTATTCAAGTCAGTAAGAGGTAATCGACGGCTAATACGACGCCAATCACATTTTTTATTCGAAATAAATTTGAATCACAAAATAAGTGACAATATCAGCAGAAATCTAATTTGGTTGTGACATTTGGCAATACTGTAGGAATTGCCCACCGTCATCAAATTCAATGAAGGCGGGGGAGGGGATGAGTAGCTGGAGTCCATATGCCCATAAAAAATATCAGACTCTCAGTGTTCTACCTTTCGATTTCAGTTTAGGATACAAAATACCAATGTGAGGGCCTGTTTACACGACGGAGACGCGTATCACGTATGGCGTATAGCGTTAATGAGATGCGGTTAACGCTAAGCGATGACCTGTGCACACGAGACGCGTACAGTGGTCACGTGGTGTGTATAAAATCGACGAACACTACACAGAATTTCAGTGGCCCATATCATCTCAACTACAGGCCAACTACCTTCTCCGTCCACTGCATGAAGAGGAGGAGGATCAACGAAATGTTTGATGGCCATAGTGGGAGGAATGGATGGGAGATAAAGGGAATGAGAAGATGGTGGGTGCATCCCATCAACCGAACGGGCGTCAAACAGGGGCGAGATTTGCATTAACAAATTGGAGGGGCAAATAAAATGCAGAAACTGCGGCGTATAAATGTTTCATAGTGGGGAGTCAAGGGCCGACATGTGAGCACCGTAGGCGCGAAGCTACGCGCACCGAAGGCGCGAAGTTTGGACGGGTGTCTGGGGATCCTCCCCCCTGAAAATATAGAAAAATTGATGTGCTCAGATGCGTTTTCCTGGGTTCTGGCAATAATTACAGAGCTATTTTTCAGTTCCATATAAGTGTTTTTTTTGTTGAGAAACATTTTAACGTGAGTTCTTACATGCTTGTAAAAAGTGAGGGGGCATTGCCCCCCCCTCCCCCCTCCCCCCCGTCCCCTCCCCCTCAATCCCGCATATGCCAACAAGACTGGTGTTGTTCCAAATTTACAAAAATACATCTTAAAAATTATACACTGTAGAAAAGAATACAAGCGGTCACGCCCAGTGTGCTTTTTGACGGGTTAGGCCTATTCTTGACCCATGTTTATTGGCCTTTTTTGGGGCACATCAATAATCGCTGTCCCATATTTATTCTGCGCAGTAAGAGCACGATATTTTCGCCTTCGCGGCTTCTATTTCCGAACCAGCAGGCCTGGTCTCATTTTTTTCACGGCGTTCTTTTATGGGTCTTCTTCCTTGCATTGCCCCCCCCCCCCCCCCCCCCACACACACCTTGCGAGTTTTAAACGTATGTAAACTTTTACAAAGTATTCGTTAATGAAACCAACCGACACTGACTGTATCGGCTCATGTAGCCTAAATGTACTCAAGCGAACCTCTGTATTTTTGTTTTTAAATTGGCTGCCAAGCGGTGCCGTTGTTTTTGACATAGACTGATAGGCAACTGAACTAGCGGGGCAATAAGATGCTTGCTAACAAACACAACCCAAGTATGGACGGGCGCATAGAAAATTTGGGGAAAATGTGTTTCAACATCATATAATTTAGGCACAGTTCGCGTAGGCCTACTACTATTTTGGCACAATGGTTATTGCATGTCCTTAATTTGTGGGTGAATTAGAGGGCTTATAGCCCACAGTCCAGGGGCGCCGGATCAGCGGGGGCAGCTGCCGCTCCCTGCCTTCAGCCTACGGGGGCGAGCGAGGGCAAGAAGGGCCCTTTTTTCTTAAAACTATGCAAAAAAATCCCCCCCCCCCCCCCCCCCAATTATGCAAAAATTGCCTTATTTGAGAGACTGAAAAAATTAAAAGTGCCCTTTTTGATAGGTCTGCCCCCCCCCCCCCCCCCCCCCCCGCCCTCGACTGCTTTCAGCGCTCTTGGCCCACACAGTAAAGAAATCTGAAGACTGTATACTACTTTTATAATTTTAACCTGAAGCTCATTGACACTGAGTGTTTTCCCACGCCGCCACCATTCACCTTTCCTTCAAAAGCAGTGGCATTCCCAAATGTTGCACCATTCCTATCTGTTGTCCCCTCGAATCTCCCAGGAAAGGACTACCCTGAAACAAATCCCAGCAGAGGTGGGTCTTACAGTGCACAAGGCCATGGAACTTTTACACAATCCATTTCTCCAAAGTAGAAGTGATCATCTCAAAGCCTAGGGCCTATACGTTTCTGTAAAAATAGGCTGATGGCTCACTACTCCCAATTCCACTCAACCAAATCCAGGTTTCTCCATCTTAATCACGGCAAACCGGCCAAGAACGGACAGAACATCAAAAAACCAAACAACACGAGGCGTCATCATATTCGACAGGTCCAAGGGCCAATTTCTTTATGAGAGCGATGTGGGTGCGGGAAAATGTGCACCCTCCTCCTATTGCTGTGGACCGAGAGACTTCCGGGAAAAGTTGGGAAAAATTTTCCATGGTCTGAAACCTATTTTCACCCTTTACCCAACGTGGATAGCAGACGACACTTGCCAAAAAAAAAATTCTTGAATAACTAAAAATTTTCATTTTTTTTTTGCCTCAAAAACATAGCTTATGACCCCTCATTGGAACGAGTATAATTAAATTCGACTGGCGATTTTTGTGAATATAGCGCTGGCCGGTTTTGACTGTTACGTTAGGTAAAGGGTTAAAGATCATCCTGCTAGTTGCCCTTTTAACCTTGTAATTGAGGAGAAAATTGTTAACAGTTGAACTTTTTGGGTGCGCGTGGCTGAATTTGGTGAAAATATTCCATATGGTAAAGGTCAAAAGTTGCATTGAGAAAAATGAATTTATTCGGGCAGTTTTCATAAATTTATCATCCCAAACTTAAATGTAAAAACTTTCATAAAATCGATTTCTCCTAGACTCAGGGGTGGGAGGGAGGTGCAGCCCCCCCCCCCCCCCCCGGGCGACCCGAAGCCGAACTGTTTTCACGGGGAGGAGGAGAGGGGGGGGGGGGGCGCGAAGTTTTGAAAATTTCCGCAAAAGTTTTGAAAACATCAGAAAATATCCAAAAAACCTCCATGTTGCACACAAATTCTAGTAGAAAGATGCCAAAATGACCCCAAAGCCTTGATTTTGCGCACATATTCCACTAAAAAGAGGCAAAATGTCCGACAGAGGTTACCCCCCCCCCCCCGGCCCCCTGCCTGGGTCGGGCCGGCCCTCCCGCTCGGACTCGTATACCGTCATTGCGTGTAGGCCTATAAACAACAATACGCAAACACCACCATAACCCATCTCCAACATCAATAGATCAATCCTCCCCAGAAAATATGTTCAACCCAACAAGCTTCTCGAGCTCTCCAAACCAAAAGCTCCAGATATAGCTTCAATTAAATCAGCAAACAAAAATAAGATGTATCCCCCTCTGGCCCCCAGCTTCTTCCCGTTACCTAGGCCCATACCTATTATCTCCAGTGAAAATATTCAGTCTATCTTCGTTCGCCATATCGCCAATTGCCATTTGCTAATCGCCTTGATAATTGGCGAATGGCGATTGGCGTTTGGCGAATGGCAATTGGCGAATGGCAAACTGGCGTTTGGAAATTGGCGAATGGCAAATGGCAATTGGCAAATGGCACTCGGTAATTAGCAATTGGCGATTGGCAATGGCAAAGAGCAACTGGCGAATGGCAATTGGCGAATGGCAATCGGCGATTAGCGGAATGGTGATTGGCGTGTCGTCTCAGGAACTCCATAGGTTTATACGGTTTATACGGGACACACTAAAAAGTGTAGTCCGTGTCCGTGTCCGTGTCGGAGAAAAAGTGTAGTTGGGAATTAAATTATCATTTTCTCCTGTATTTGTTGGTTGTTTTCTATGAAATTTGGAAAGTATACTCAGGGGACGATACCAAACATATATGCCAAAAGAGAAGCTTGTACGATGTTATTTTACGATGTTAGAAGACATTTTTTCTTTCAAACACACTAAAAAGTGTAGCTGACTCGGCGCCGTGTTAACTAATTAATTGGCTTACGCTGTGTTCACACATGATTATGAGGAGATTAGTGGGGTGTTGATTGGATTGATAGATTTTCTTTCACTACTTTTTTTACCATTTACATAAGATTATGTTAAATGTCCGTGGTGGGTCGTTACACGTTCACGCTCTCTCTCTCTCTCTCTCCCCTCTCTCTCTCTCTCTCTCTCTCTCTCTCTCTCTCTCTCTCTCTCATGCGCCCTCTCAGTCTCACTCTGTTTCACAAATCGGTTGCGATGAATGAATGAATGAAACTGTGACTGACAGAGAAGAAAAGAAAACCAAACAGCAACGCCGGTTTGGTAGCGGCCCCGGTATCTTGACCATAACGGTTACAAAAAAAAGAGTGGAGAAAGCTCCGCCAGTATAGTTTTGAATATCCGGGAGTCATCCATCAAGCCTTCAGGGAGATAGGATGCGGGGGGGGGGGGGGGGATATATGTAATATCTGGTTATCCTTCTGGAATTTCAAATACCACCCCCCCCCCACCCCCCCACCTCCGGCGAAAAAAAATTAATTATCCCTTAAAGGGTTTTTTTGTTAAATCAATAATTAAAATACTTTCCACCAAAATGGCGGCGGAGAAACAAACATTGAAATAAAGTCTAGGACGCTGCACATTGAGTGAAGAATGAAGTGGGCGGAGACAAAAACAATAAACTAAGTTAAAATAATAAGAATTTTACAATACCAGCTGGAGTTGTACATGTAGGACAGACGTTGAAAAACTGAATTCTCTTATATTTTCCAAATGTTGATAATTTCAACACTTGACATTATTTCTTTGGAAGCTCTCGTGGAAAGTTTCCAAAGATATTATGTCAGGTGTTGGAATTTGTAAAATTGTGGAGTAGTGGAGACCCTGGAACATTTTCTCATGGAATGCCCAAAATATATGCCTCGGCCGACTCAAGGGGAGTTCAGCCCGCCCAGCCCCCCTTGGCCCGTACGCCTATGCCTACACTGAAGTATATCCCCCATATAACCCCTAAAATCATCAAAGAATAGTATATTATTCAACATCAACAGAACTTACCCTAGTTCACTATATAGGCAATGAAACACTTCATCTTGAGAGACCGCACGGTGATGCCAAAACTAAGCAGCAACCATGCAAGCGAACGTTACCACCGTACTCCACGTGCTTGTTGGTAATCGCGACACTTGACATGATTTGTAAGGTTGGTCTCCGTGCTTGAGACCTTCCCAAGAAATGATGTCAAATTTTGGAATTATAAATAATTGGGTGAAAAAAAATCTTGTTCTTATTTCGTCTGGTTTTAAAACACGATCGACACCTTTATCCACTGTCGCAGGGAATCCAACCACAAAACACTCGGAACGACATACCAACTAAATTTACTTTTGCTTGTTATAAATATGTTTGTTATTTGTTCATTTTTGAGCTGTATCTCTATATCTTTGTGCTAAGCTATATCCTTCATGTCCTGTATTTATCCAATAAAATACTGAAAATTAAATTATTCGTTGATTCTTTCATCCACACCCCACTAATCTCCTCATAATCATAAAAAGAACCAGGATAATCAGTCCGTCTTGCTGTGTCAACAGCCAACACAGCGTAAACCAATTAATTAGCTAACACGGATCCGAGCCAGCTACACTTTTTAGTGTGTTTGAAAGAGAAAATGTCTTCTAACATCGTAAAATAACATCGTACAAACTTCTCTTTTGGCATATATATTTCGTATCGTCCCCTGAGTATACTTTCCAAATTTCATAGAAAACAACCGACAAATAAAGGAGAAAATGATAATTTAATTCCCGACTACACTTTTTCTCGACACGGACACGGACACGGACTACACTTTTTAGTGTGTCCCGTTTATACCCTGTGAGAACACCAGCCTGCCACACAAACATTCAGATTTTTGTGGGACGAAACAATCTAGACGAGTCGACCCGGTCTGGAAAATGGCCTGGGACGATGGTGTTTTTAGAAAATCGTTGTCTCATGGAATCTCAATCGAACACCCCCTCATTCAATGGGAGCCGAAGCACGATTTTTAATAACGGAGATTTTAAGAAGATTTTAGAGCATCTGAAGGTGAAATAACCAGGTACATGTATAGCAAGGTCCGATTTTCGGGATTATGTAAAATAGCTGCTACCATCTATAACCACGGTGAACTGGAAACCTGATATTATTCCGTCCAAAACTGATGGGAAGTTTGGTAAAAAAAAACGTCCCTCTCTCACTCAGTCTCACCCACACGGGCCACAGGCACAGCACTCAGTCTGCAGTGTTCGACCACAGGCAAACATCATAAAAACTGAAGTTCTATGCAGACATGTTAACCTCCAAAATAATTTTTGCATGGAACCTGAGGGTGGTTTTCAGGGAAATGGGTAGTCTTTGTGGTAAAGGTGTAGAATAGGGGACTTTTCGTTTTTTAAAAAAAATAACGATTTTTTCGCTATTTTTTCTCTGTTTTCTTAAAGTAAACTATATTTTGAACAAAATGACACAAAATCACATACTTTTATCGTTTTTTTTCAAGAAATATTAACGATTGTATTGTGACAGCGCCGTCGAACTCACTGCAATCGGTCTGTCCCATTATCGCTATCATAGGGGAGAGTTTAGTAATTGCAATGTCGGCTGACAAACCCTCCCCCCCTCACTAAACTGACCCTAGATCAAATTTTAGGGTCAGTCTAGTAAGGGCTAGGGTTAGCTTACCGGTTAGATCACCCTGGTCCTAACTGAACTGACCTTAAATCGAGGAACACGCACAGAAGCGAAGCGCACCTGCTAAAATGCACACAAGCAAAGCGCACCTGCTATCATATAAAATGATTTCTCCTCTGTGACGTCACTCGTAATAACGAATGAAAACAACAGATGCTGCGAAATTTTCAGCGGTTGAAACAAATGGCAACTGAGAAACTCGCAATTCAACGGGATTTAAAATCTATTCTCTGACATGTTAAAACATGGTAGAGGTACCTAATTTTGTGTCATTTTGTTCAAAATATAGTTTACTTTAAGAAAACAGAGAAAAAATAGCGAGAAAAGCGTTATTTTTTTTTAAAAACGAAAAGTCCCCTATTCTACACCTTTACCGTCTTTGTAAGACTGTGACACGGGGTCCTTCTGGCCCTCACAGTCTTTGAGAGACCCGTTCATATTTCCTCTGACTAAAACTGAAAGAAACTGGCCGCATTCGGGTCGACTCAGTTCATGCTTCATATCGAAGACAAAAATCATATAATCAACATTCTACTTGTCGTACTCCGCCCAAATATAATATACGTGTCTGCATCATTTTTTAATGCAAACACAGCATCAAATTCAAGAAATGTTGAAAAATATCCGACTTCACCACGTTAAAAAACATCATGTTTCAAAGATAAACAAATTGTACTTCGCATGCGCACAGATACTTGCGCATGTGTAGTACAATTTGTTTATCTTTGAAACATGATGTTTTTTAACGTGGTGAAGTCGGATATTTTTCAACATTTCTTGAATTTGATGCTGTGTTTGCGTTAAAAAATGATGCAGACACATAAATAAATTATATTTGGGCTGAGTACGACAAGTAGAATGTTGATTATGTGATTTTTGTCTTCGATATGAAGTGTGAACTGAGTCGACCTCAATGCGGCCAGTTTCTTTCAGTTTTAGTCAGATGAAATTTGAACGGGTCTCTCAAAGACTGTGAGGGCCAGGAGGGCCCCGGGTCACAGTCTTACAAAGACTAGGAAATGGGATGAATTTCAGGGAAAAGTTCGCGTGGGGACAAAACCGAAGAAAGAACTTACAAATTTTCAGCTCATAGACCACCATTAACACCAGCTTATGTCCAGATCTAGTTGTCAATTATGCTGATGCATTTATGCTATGTTAAAACATCATAAAATATTTGTTGATTTGACCCCCCCCCCCCCCCCACCACCCAGTCCACCCTCTTATTCATACCCCCCCCCCCCCCCCCCCCTCACACACACACACACACACATACCCACCCCAGAGCACACCACCTGTGGTTTGCTTTTATCAAAGTCTGCTCAGATAATAATTTCCAAAGTCTGGAAATGTTAACAGGAAAAGATGTCCTAACGTTCAGTTACTTCAAGAAGACTTTTCCTTGGAAAGTATTTTTATCAAAATCCTTCATGCATGTGTGGACGTTTGTGCCCTTACTGCCCTAAACATAACTTTTCTTTTCATCATTGAAGGGTCTGGGATTTTTGTAAATCCTTTCGAAATTTCCTGGGTGCAGACGGCCAACAACAGTTAACAGTTCCGTAGTCAGCACAACGGCATAAATGTATTGTTAGAAAATAAGTCCACTGTGTATAAATCTGCAGTCATAATATTTCGGCATCCTAAGTGAGTTTAACCAATTTTTAAACTGAAAATACATGTAGTTGGGGTCAAGCTGTTGTTTACGTTTTGATTGTGTTTGGAAAAGGGATGAGAATTAAAGCCATTCTATGAATAAATAACTATACACCACTGTGGAAGTGACCATTACATGAATACATGTATCCCAGGTCCACGATATCTTCACTCAAGATCTAAGAGAAGTCGCCGACTAATATTGGCGATTGTTTCTCGAGTCAATGTCCGACACGATATTAAAATCGCCGTGATTCTCTGTCAAACAGATTACAGCAGTAATTAATTTCTAGGGCACCTGAGCGAACAGGATGTACTTATTGTCATATTTTACATGACTCTCACAGTTTTGTGGTCAAAATACATGTATAACTCAACAATCTCAACTCAATGAAATGACGTTGGCCTTACCATTACCAACACTCATAAAATATTGACGATTTTAATCAGTTAGAATATTTTTTTTTAAATTTTGACAAATTGCAACATTCCGACACAAATGTACATAAATTTGATGCAGAAAATTATTGATGACTGGTTATCATTCTGACATTCTGTGACATCAACATGTAGTAGTTTATTTGGTCTAATCTATTTCACAGTTAACCCTTTATCCAATGCAAACAATATCAAATTTTTTTAATTTAAATATCTTTTTAAATTTTTTTCAAAACATTCCAACAAAACCATATCATGTGACACCTCATTGAAACGAGCTCAACAAGCTCGTTCCAAAGAGGGGTCGTATGATATGGTTTTGTTAAAATTTTCTGAAAATTTTTTTTTTTCAGCAGCAGAATCTGCAGATTAGGCAGACGAATGCAGGCGATTCATTGGGTAAAGGGTTAATGCCACGATTATGCTCTCTGGAGTCATTCCCTTTCACTCCAAATGTCTTGTCCAATTTAATTACTGCTTTCATTGTCCACGTAATCCCGGGTGGGTTTAATACTTTTGTCTCACTTCGGACCTAGGATATTCATGTAACATTCGCTAACATACATGTACTGCTTGTGCAGTAGTGTATATTATTTAATTCCTTCTCATATATTTTATTTACCAAAAATTTGCATTTAAATGAAGGTGGAGTTCTCAATTTTTTTGAAGTAAGTCACCTACATGTACTAGTATTTTCCACTGCTCATTGATCATGAATCTCCAATTGCGAAGAAAAATACAGAAATAAACATGAATACAACTGAAATATATAACATAAAATACCCTTTCCTTAAATAAATTTAACTTAAATCCTTATTTTATTGCTTCCTAAGTTTTTACACGAGTTTGAAATGCATGCGATTTGACTCCAAACTTTTTACTTAAGTTAGAACGGGAAAGAAATATTCAGCTGTTGTTTTCTGGGATTTTTGGTCCAAAACTGATTCCCGTCCTGGAGGCCGGGAACTACACTGAAATTTTGGAACTTTCCTGGGCATTCCAGGAGTGTTAACATGTCTGGTTCTATGAGAATGTTTTTTGATAAAGTGGTATTAAATGAACAATTCTGTAGCGTATTTGCCAGAATGGATAATAATGCCATACCTGGCTATGGTGGCTGATTTACAGTACACGCCACGGGGGTGATCCCGCGATCGCCCATCACTGGTATGAGGAAAAGAGATTAAAATGATCCGGCATCGATGCTGCACCAAATTTTACCACCACAATCTCCAGGATGGGAGATTAATACTCATTAGTACAGTAGCAATTCTGATGTATTAAGTGCTAATATATTTCCTGTGCATTACCACTCATCACCACGTTAGCATTTGATGTAAATGTATTAATGCAAAGCAATGTCTGAAGCACAAGTAACCAACTCAAAATTGAATATGAAGCATGTCATTAGTTTTAATCATTTAATTATTAGTTAACCCTTGGCTGCATTCACTGGTAGGTTAAACAGATAGATCTGTAATAAGCCCATCCAAGTCTGACTGAAAAGAAACTATTTTTGTTTCCATCAACTTAGTTATAGCTCAGGTCATGAGCTCTCGTTGGACTGAGCAGGTTCCAGTTGAATGATGTTTTCATAACTATCATTTGTAATTTTTCAGATGAAAAGAAGAGGAGTGAATACTTAAAATGATATGGATGATTTGAGTCATGCAAGGTTTTTGTTTAGCTCACCGAAGGGAGCTTAACTTGTCACTTGCCGTCCGTCGTCATCATCCGTCGTCCGTCGTGAACTTTACATTATCGACTTCTCACAAAGTACTTGATCAAATTGAACCAAATTTTGTATGCATGTTCCTTATCATATGTCAATTCAAGTTTGTACAAATAAACTTGCTGCACCAGAAGGGGCATAACTCTAATAGCACCCATAAATGTTTTCAAAAATTCAAAAAAATCTTCTTCAGATCCCCCAGTCAGAATCTTTTCATATTTGTTATAAACATCTCTAGGGGGGTCAGATTCAAGTTTGTTCAAATCGAGTCCCTTGGTTAAGATTTGGGCTCTCTCTTTTCATGTTTGGTATACAGCATTTGTGCAATGCATGGAATATTCTTTAAAAATCATCTTCTACAGATTCACCAGTCAGAATCCTCTCATATTTGGTATACATCATCTCTAAGGGGGCCAGATTCAAGTTTGTTCAAATTGAGTTTCTCTGTTAATATTTGTGTTCCCTTTGGGAGCCTGAATTTTAACTTAGTGCAATATGAGGGAATTTCTTTTAAAATCTTCTTCAGATCCACGCCAAGCCAGAAAATAAGCAGGCTGACATCTGTAAAATGAGGTCCCCAGAGGGTGAATTTAGTGATGCTGCCCTGCACAGCAGGGTAGCATAATTAAATTTTCCCTCTGTGAACCTCAATCTGAATCAGGGTCTCAAACCTAAACAGAATGAGGTACCCAGAGGATAAATTGGCCCACTGTATGGGATAGCATGATCAAACTTGCCCTCTGGGGACCTCATTCTGCAAATGTCAGACGGCTTATTTTCAGACTTGGATCCACCAATCAGACTCCTTTCATATTTGGTATACAACATCTCTGGGTGGGTCAGATTCAAGTTTGTTCAAATCAGGTCCCTGGGTTAATATTTTAACTCCTTATTTGAGCCCAAAGTTTAACTTAGTGCAATGTGAGGTGATTTCTTTACAAACCTTCTTCATATCCATCAGTCAAAATTCTTTCCTACCTATTTGGTATATGACATGTCAAGGGGGATCAGATTCAAGTTTGTTCAATTTGAGTCCTTGGCTTAATACTTGGGCTATATGGGCAGGGGTGGGGTGGAGGGGGATGTTATGTTCAGGTTTGTTCAAATCCATTCTTTAGTGTTTTTCCATAAAATTTGCCTCCCGTGACTTTATTCCTTTGAAGTGTTGAACCGTTTCTAACTGAATATGACCCCAAATACTTCTTTGAACCACTTTGGCGATTAAGGCCCCTTGAGGTCTCTTGTTAAACGAACTGACGTAGACAATATCAAGCAGTGTAAGGTGATGTAAAACAAAATTAGTTTACATAGTTGTATTATTAATATGTGTGTGATCTATTTTGGACACATTTGAAAGTACATGTATCTATCATAAATTTTAACAAAATATGAAGTACTAACACGTTTGTTTGAATTAAATTCATCAATGAAAAATATCCTTCCTAATATTAAAAAATTATCCAGAATTGTATACATGTAAACATATGCAGTACACACTGATGAAGTAATTGAAAAATACTGTGTTCAATTTCAGGATGGTTTTTTAGCTTCGTGCTTTTTAAAACATGTCTTTGTGTACTTGTTTGTTTTGTAATTGCATTGAAACGAGCGTTGTTAACAATTATTTTAAGGTTTGTTTGTTTACTGTTTAGCATTGATATGACATCACTAATTCTTTATGCTTTCTTTAACTGAAATGATTACTGTTAATAATTAATCATGTTTTGTTTTTAAATATGTACCATTGTACTGTTTGTAAATTATTCCTTGAGGCTTTGTCATCTTAGCGTGTTCGCCCGGCCAAATAACAACCAACTGATGCACTATTCCTACATGTATAAAAATATTGCTATATTCAGATACAGTTAAAACTAGAAGTCCTGTCATGAAATGCGCACAAATGCGCACAAATAGCACGTTGATATGCGCGTTAATATGCGCATTATGGCCCAAGTAAAGCTATCAAATTCTGTACATATGGCCTGTGCACAAGTAACCCGGAGGTCCATTGGCAGAAACATTGCATGTGTTTGTTTTGGGTAACCAGGACAACCTGCCGTGGTTTGGATGCCATTCGATATGGCAATTGCGCGCAATTCCAACGCGCTATTAAGCCTACATAACCGCACTATTCGTGACAGGACTTCTAGTTTTAACTGTACGAACGTGACGCAAATATATCGCCCAAACAGCTTGATATTAGCACCAACAGGTTTCCACTTTATTGTAAGTTGTACTGTACATGTTTGTGCCACAAGTGAAAAATAGTGTCAAACAGTTAAAACTAGAAGTCCTGTCACATCTACAGTTAAAACTAGAAGTCCTGTCACATCTAGTGCAGAAAACGCTTCTTAGTTAATGTGCTGTCTAGTGCAGAACAGTCAAGTAAACCTAGTTAACTCTCTGCACACTGTTGTCAAAATACCAAAGTTTTCAGCAGCAAATGTTACCCACAACTGAAATTTAATAAATTATATCTTGTTTGACAGAGCTCATTGAGCTAAATTTTGAGTTAAATTTTTTATGCTGTCATGGCAATATGGGATCAATGTCAAAAATTTTGAAATACCACCAGAGTGCTAGGAGTTATTTATTTATTTATTGATGTTTAAGGTCAGTTAGTTATGCACAATGGCTAATCATGACCGTGACAGTTTTACGGGTGGAGGAAGCTGGAGAGAACCACCGAGCAACGACGAGCAGCTGCCAGCTCCCCAACATCGTAACTCCGCACTGCAGCACAGGCAGGGTTAGATTGGTTGAAGACATGCGTACCATCGATGTGCAGTACGGCGTCATCGTGCCCCCACGCGGGCAATGGAGATGAAGTGTCTTGCCCAAGGACACAACGCGGTTGCCGTGTTAAGAGTTAAACATGTGATAACTGATGTGTTATGTAACACAGAATGTAGTGCACTACATGTATTTACAAGGTTGTTAACTTTCATCTCCAACACATATGATTAGGAAAACTACAATGTAATGTGTTGTAACTGGACTTGAACATTTCGAAGATTAGGAATATAGGTTCCAGAAAAGATGATGTGAACGGTAGGCTCACCCTTATCAGTCATAAATTGTTAATACAACATGACCACTGAACCATGCAGTAACCAACACATGTGTTTGGGGGGGGGGCAAATTTTTTACTGATATATTTTCATTATTTTGCATCCCCCCACACAAACTCAAACAGGCAGCTGTGATGGATAACAGGCCTGGCATTCTTAAAAATGCAGGAGGGCTAACAATCGCTGTCCACACATGGCCTAGGGGAGCGATTAGCTCTCCTCAAACTTATAAAAGCTAAAAGTGGCAAAATGAGGTTGTACTATTAATGAATTCTGCCTAGTGGGCTTTGTACATTTTATTTGGTGCTGCTAACCAGGTAGTCCCTGTGAGACGGCTACACTGCCCCTCCCACACCCCCGGGCCTCGGTAAGGCCCGGAGGTGTGGGAGGAGCAGTGTGGCCATATTGTAGAGATCACTAACATATCAGAGATCTGAAAACCTGTGAATTTTAGGAATAAGCTGTTGTGGTCATCATTATTTTCTAAGGCTAGGAGGGCTATTTATCGCCCTCCTCAATTTTTTAAGGCGAGCAGTAGGCGAGCGAATAAATCGCACTCCTGAAAACGCCAGGTCTGAGATAAAATAATTACGAAGCAATGTTTTTAATACAACCTTCCTTTATAACTGATAATGTTAATCCTGTTTAACCCTCCTTAAACGAAGGTGACATTGGCCACCAACAGAATGTGACAACACTTTTTTAGCTCACCTGACTGAAAGTCAGGGTGAGCTATTCTGATCACTTTTCGTCCGTCGTCCGGCGTCCGTCGTGAAGGTGGTGTTTGGGCTTTTTCTCCCAAACCACTGGCCGCATATTAATGAAATTTCATGTAAGAAGGGGTTGTGTCTGCGGACACCGATTTTTTGTCAAATTAGGTTTCGGCTCACATTGAGCAGAGGGATGGGGCAAAAATGCTCCAATTCTTAAAAAATCTTCTTCTCAAGAACCAGCAATAGCAGAGACTTGATATATGGTATGCAGCTTCCTTTTGAGGTGTAGACTCAAGTTTGTTCAAGAGAAGTTGGAGGGGCTATATTTGACAATGTTAAAGGAGGGGCAAAAATTTTGGCCCCGTCCCAAATTTCTATTTTCCAAACCGTGAGGCCGATTTGAACCAAATTTTACATGAGTGCTTATTGGGTCATAAGTACCTAATTTATGGCGAAATTTTTTTCCCCATAGCCCCGTGGGAACCACAGGAGCTAAAAATAGAAAAAAATGAAAACGCCCATATCTCCAAAACTACAGGGCACTGAGAATTCTTATTTGTTGTGAAGCTTCCTTAGGACCAACAGAATGGAATGATAAAAAAAAATTGCCATCGGTTTCATCATGGGGTACTTTTTTGGGACTTTTGAAAAAGTGCTGAGTCAGCATTTTTTAACACTGTGGGTAATGGGAAAAACATAAGACTACTTTTCTGCGAAACCACTGCTCCAAAAGCTTTTAAATTTCACATATAACATCTTTGGAAGATTGTTTCACATGTTTATTGAAATGAATTGCCTGGGTTGATATTTGGGCTCTCTATGGGAGCCCAAATGTTTAAATTAGTGCAGTATGAGGAGTATTTTTTTAAAATCTTCTTCTTGAGATCTAGCAATAAGAATGTTTTGATATTTGGTATGCAGCATCCTTAGGGGGGTGAGATTCAAGTTTGTTGAAGCCAAATCCCTGGGTTCATATTTAGGCTGAAAATTTGGGGTGCGTGTGGGACTTAGAAAATTTTGGACCAAAATCCGAAAAAAAATTTTTCTGCGTTTCGGTCAATTTTAAGACAAAAAAACAATTTTTTTTATTTTTCCTCTGAAAATTTGGGGTGCGGGTGGGACTTAGAAAATTTTAGACAAAAATCTTGTTTTTTATGCATTTCTGTCAGTTTTAAGACAAAAAAAAAATTTTTTTTTTACCCTGAAAATTTGGGGTGCGGGTGGGACTTGGAAAATTTTGGACCAAAATCCGAAAAAAAATTTTTCTGCGTTTCGGTCAATTTTAAGACAAAAAAACAATTTTTTTTATTTTTCCTCTGAAAATTTGGGGTGCGGGTGGGACTTAGAAAATTTTAGACAAAAATCTTGTTTTTTATGCATTTCTGTCAGTTTTAAGACAAAAAAAAAATTTTTTTTTTACCCTGAAAATTTGGGGTGCGGGTGGGACTTGGAAAATTTTGGACCAAAATCCGAAAAAAATTTTTTTTGTTTTTTCTGCGTTTCGGTCAATTTTAAGACAAAAAAAATTTTTTTTTTTTTTTTTCCCCTGAAAATTTGGGGTGCAGGTGGGACTTAGAAAATTTTGGACCAAAATCCGAAAATTTTTTTTTTGTTTTTTCTGCGTTTCGGTCAATTTTAAGACAAAAAAAAATTTTTTTTTTTTTTCCTCTGAAAATTTGGGGTGCGGGTGGGACTTAGAAAATTTTAGACGAAAATCTGAAAATTTTTTTTTTTGTTTTTTATGCATTTCTGTCAGTTTTAAGACAAAAAAAAAATTTTTTTTTTACCCTGAAAATTTGGGGTGCGGGTGGGACTTGGAAAATGTTGGACCAAAATCCGAAAAAAATTTTTTTTGTTTTTTCTGCGTTTCGGTCAATTTTAAGACAAAAAAAAATTTTTTTTTTTTTTTCCCCCTGAAAATTTGGGGTGCAGGTGGGACTTAGAAAATTTTGGACCAAAATCTGAAAAAATTTTTTTTTGTTTTTTCTGCGTTTCGGTCAATTTTAAGACAAAAAAAAATTTTTTTTTTTTTTTTTTCCCCTGAAAATTTGGGGTGCAGGTGGGACTTAGAAAATTTTGGACCAAAATCCGAAAAAAAAATTTTCTGTTTTTTCTGCGTTTCGGTCAATTTTAAGACAAAAAAAATTTTTTTTTTTTTTTCCTCTGAAAATTTGGGGTGCGGGTGGGACTTAGAAAATTTTGGACCAAAATCCGAAAAAATTTTTTTTTTGTTTTTTATGCATTTCTCTCAATTTTAAGACAAAAAAAATTTTTTTTTTTTTTACCCTGAAAATTTGGGGTCCGGGTGGGACTTAGAAAATTTTGGACGAAAATCCGAAAATTTTTTTTTGTTTTTTATGCATTTCTCTCAATTTTAAGACAAAAAAAAAAAAATTTTTTCCCCTGAAAATTTGGGGTCCTGGTGGGACTTAAAAAATTTTGGACCAAAATCCGAAAAAAAAATTTATTTTGTTTTTTCTGCATTTTGGTCAATGTTAAGACAAAAAAAAAATTTTTTTTTTTTACCCTGAAAATTTGGGGTCCGGGTGGGACTTAGAAAATTTTGGACCAAAATCCGAAAACATTTTTGTTTTTGTTTTTTATGCATTTCTGTCAATTTTAAGAGAAAAAAAAATTTTTTTTTTTACCCTGAAAATTTGGGGTCCGGGTGGGACATAGAAAATTTTGGACCAAAATCCTGAAATTAGTTTTATTGTTTTTTATGCGTTTTAAGAAGAAGAAAAAAATTTAGACTGAAAGTATTTTGTTTGGGAAAAAAATCTGTTTTTTATGTGCTTATCTCAATTTTGGGACGTAAAAGTACAGGAACTGAAAATAGAAGGAAAATCCTGTGTATTGTGTGGGCACAATCGCTTCATCTAGTTGATATATGCTTTTCTTAGGAGGGGCGTATGCAGCTTATTCAAGTCAAGTCCCTGGTTTGATATTTAGACTACCATGTCAGGTGAGCGCCCTCAGGCCCCCTGGGGCCTCTTGTTTTTTTTACCTTTCACTTAAAAAACGAAGCTAGCAGGGGAGGAAGAGTTGTTGTGTCTGAGGAATTAGCAGTTTGCTACCCATGCTTCCCTCTATGTAAGGGTGTGGTTGCCTTAGGGCTTGAGGGTTCTGACGAGGAAAGGGAGGGTTGTGGTGGGCATCTTTTTGTTGATCTTATTTTCAAAATTAATTTCTTGTTCATCTTTCACCCAAATGCATATTTTTTAACAGAACACCAACTATCTCTTGAAATTGAAACTTTCTTTATATAAACAGCTGAGCATTCATAATTCACTCGCAACACTTTCGATATACTGTCAGTTTGGTATTCTGTGGAGAGAGTTCTTTGTTTCCACCCGTGCTTGCCTCTCCCATAGTTCCTTCATAAGAACATCTGCGATTGAGAGTAGGCTGAAATATTCTCAAAAGATAACATCATTACTTCTACCTTCTCAATGTTTCGAATTCTTGAATCAACCTGCATGATCTTCCCATCAATCTTCGAAAACTAAAATCACGCAATACGTGTTTTTAAATACTTCTTGTATTGTCACAAAATGAATTGATACACTACTGCGCAAGCGAACATTACATGAATATCCGAGGTCCATGACATCTTCACTCAAGATCTAAGAGAAGTCGCCGACTAATATTTGCGATTGTTTTTTTGAGTCAATGTCCGACACGATATTAAAATCGCCGTGATTCACGGTCAAACAGATTACAGCTGTAATTAATTTCTAGGGCACCCGAACGAAAAGGATGTACTTATTGTCGTATTTTGTATGACTCTCACAATTTTGTGGTCGAAATATATATAACTCAACATTCTCAACTCGACGAAATGACATTTACCAACACTCATAAAATATTTACGTTTTTAATCAGAAAGAATTTTTTAAAAATTCTGACAAATTGCAACATTCCGACACAAACGTACATGTACAAGGGGAGAAAACAGATGAATAAATATCATTTCATCCTCTGACTATCTGCATTCTAATATTTGATTGCCACCTAATGTCAGTAGCAGATGCGACTTAATTACTGTTGATCGCCTGTTACAAGTACTGAATCAATCAGCCACCATGCATTACAATTCTGCGGAAATCGTGATACACTACTGTGTATCAGATGCAATTCTCTGGTGATGTGCTGCACTAACCAAATACGCTATTATTTCAAATTAGTGGAGAATACGGGGCAGAGACTTCTAGTTTTAACTGTGGAAGAGATTTCCAGGTGAAAAAAAGGTGATGAGGCAGATCTTGTATGAGGTGCCTGAGAAACAATATTTGTCTTTTCTTAACCTTAATATTTCCTTTTTCCCTTCAAAATAAACAATGTGAGATCAAATTTGATGTAAATATTTTCTGTAATTTTCTGGCCTGGCATTCTTAGGAGTGCTGCATGCCTAGAAAAAGTTGACGAGGGCAATTTTTTTTGCCCCTTCATATTCAGGAATGTCAGACCTGTTTGGGACTGCCTTTAAAATCTAGTATCATTTCGCCCCCTGAGTTTTATTGTGTTCTCCGTGTCTACTGGCACAGAGAACACATTGGAACTCAGGGGACGATTGTCAATGTTGAATTGATTCACAATAATTCATGACCCATTCAGTGTTGCATTTCAATATATCTTTAGTTTAGAAGACAGTCACTATAGCTATCACAGAACTAAATATTTTCCCATAGGCGACCATTATAACTTTCAGGCAGAAAAAAATATGATCGCATCACTTTAATTTTGGCATTCAAATATCTCTGTCAAGTATAACCCTTCAGACAGCTTTTTCAGATCTGAAAACAGGGGGTCATGCAACAAATAAGAGAGAAAAACTGACACAAAGGGAAGTACCAGTCACATGCACATATTTTTCAGGGAATTCCCTACAAAAACACACAAAAAAAGTAAATTGTATTTTTTAGGTCCAAAAGTCATCAAATCACCCTCTTTTTTATCAGGAATATTCAACAATAATGCAAGATGTCAATAGAATGTTTCAAACGTTTATTGAAATAATATATTTTCCCAAGGCTGTTTATTTTTAGCGGTTACATCATTTCCGGCAACATTTTAAGGTGATTCACTCTGATTTCAATTTTTAGTTCTGCAGTACCTACACCACTGCGCAAGTGACCATTACATGAATATCCCAGGTCCACGATATCTTCAATCTAGATCTAAGAGAAGTCACCGACTAATATTGGCGATTGTTTCTCGAGTCAATGTCCGACACGATATTAAATTCGCTGTGATTCTCGGTCAAACAGATTACAGCAGTAATTAATTTCTAGGGCACCTGAGCAAAAAGGATGTACTTAATGTCATATTTTACATGACTCTCACAATTTTGTGGTCAAAATACATGTACATGTATAAAGTTCTCAACAATCTCAACTCGATTCCCCGTGGGAACCCCGTGAAGTAAGCAGCACTTGTTTACTGTGGTAAACCAGTTCCGCTTTACTAGTAAAATAGGACCCAGTCACCAATGCTTGGGGTGAAAGTCCTCTAAAATGGGCAACATGTTGATCAACGATTGACTAAACTTGACTTCATCTCCATGTTGTGTCACGATTAGCCATGGTGCATAAATATGTGACGTTAACCACCAAAAAATAAACAATCTCAACTCGATTGAAATGACGTTGGCCTTACCATTACCAACACTCATAAAATATTTACGTTTTTAATCAGTTAGAATATTTTTTTTTAAATTTTGACAAATTGCAACATTCCGACACAAATGTACATAAATTTGATTCAGAAAATTATTGATGACTGGTTATCATTCTGACATTCTGTGACATCATGCAGTAGTTTATGTGGTCTAATCTATTTCACAATTAACCCTTTACGCAATGCAGACAATATCAAATTTTTTTAATTTAAATATCTCTTTCAATTCTTTTCAAAAAATTTCAACAAAACCATATCATGTGACCCCCTCATTGGAACGAGCTCAATGAGCTCGTTCCAAAGAGGGGTCATATGATATGGTTTTGTTAAAATTTTCCGAAAAATAATATTTTTTCAGCTGCTGAATCTGCAGATTAGGTGGGCAGATGCGGGTGATTCATTGGGTAAAGGGTTAATGCCACGATTATTCTCTCTGGAGTCAATCCCTTTCACTCCAAATGTCTTGTCCAATTTAATTACTGCTTTCATTGTCCGCATAATCTCGGGTGGGTTTAATACTTTTGTCTAACCTCGGACCTAGGGTATTCATGAAAACAGTTGCTTGCGCAGTAGTGTATAATCATCCACAACTCCACCAAAGAAACATTTTACCACTTCCGTGAGATAAAAGAGTCATTTCTGCATTAGAATCCAACTTTTGGCTTTGGCTGAGTCAAAAACATGGACAATTTGCTCTTTTAAGGAAAAGTGTCCAAACTTTGTCAAGTGGGCTTGAAAACTGGTATTGCCTCCAAAAGATTTTTCTATCCTGTTACTTTATAAATTAACTGAGAAGGATGAGAATTTACAGCTTTCCTTAAAAAAACTACCCAGATCCCAAAATAAAGCTAAAATCTGCATCAGCACAAAATATTTTTAGAAATAATCTGTCTCATTTAACCATACTGCAGGCAAATCAGTGTCCCAACCCCCATGGAACAATATGGATGTCAATTTTGTTTCCAAAATTGGGGATGCAGCTACCGGTATATATTTCACCAATATGAAAGGACTCTACCAGTTTATCCTAACAACTGATGTCAAATTATATTCTACCATCTGATGTAGTCAAATTTTGCCCCGAATAGCACCCTGGTATGCCCCTTTTCATCAAAATCTATGATATAATTCATAATTTAATTGATATTGACCCAAAACAAACCTACTATGATATGAACTTTCCCATCTGTAATAGTTTTTAAATCACATTCTGGCTTCTGAAGACATTTCACATTGTGCTTGATGAATATTTTGCAATTTTTGTAAAGGAAAAGCCTCAGTTTTCTCAGTAAAGGCACATAGAGTCATTAGTATGGCACTGACAAAACATAAAACAGTGTTTTTTTTCAAAAGAATGACAAGTACCTGCTACTGAGATATCATATAACACTGGTAAGATGCCTAAAACCATCAAATATTGATTCTACAGAGCTATGCTTATGCTGCAAGTCCCCATAAGTGCACTTTCATAACCTTTGTTTTAATCCCCACAGACACCCATTCTGGCAAAAAGCATGAAATTGTTGAAAACTTGTTTCCAAAGAGGATGAATCAGACATTTGCTTCAAGAATATAGTGGTATTTGATGTTTAATATACTTGTGTGTGTGTGTGGAGGGGGGGGGGGAGTTAGTCAGCTCCCAATTATTGAATATGTAGACCCAGGCAAAGGAAAAGCAAACAAACACCATGTCTGATGAAGAGACAGACACACAGACAGACATATAGACTTGCAGTCACACATGTAGGAGGTCTGCGTGAGAGTACTGAATGACATACATGTACACCACTGCGCAAGTGACTATTACATGAATATCCCAGGTCCACGATATCTTCACTCAAGATCTAAGAGAAGTCGCCGACTAATATTGGCGATTGTTTCTCGAGTCAATGTCCAACTCGATATTAAAATCGCTGTGATTCTCGGTCAAACAGATTACAGCAGTAATTAATTTCTAGGGCACCTGAGCGAAAAGGATGTACTTATTGTCATATTTTACATGACTCTCACAATTTTGTTGTCAAAATACATGTATAACTCAACAATCTCAACTCGACGAAATGACATTGGCCTTACCATTACCAACACTCATAAAATATTTACGTTTTTAATCAGTTAGAATATTTTTACCTGCGTTTCCAGCGGCAGAGCAGGTCTAGTAACCGCTCGACTCCATCCATCAGTCCATCCATCCGTCAGTTCGAAACACTTCTTCCGTCAAAATTTTCTTGGTTTCTATGAAAAGGAATGATTTTATATTTGGTCTGCTGTCTCATAATGATGAGTTGTATCGTGTATCTAATTTTCAGATCAATTGCATGCAGCGACGCAGATCCAGACCCGATATTGGTCTTGGCTTGTTTTTTTGCAGTTGCTTATTTGGTCTAATCTATTTCACAATTAACTCTTTACCCAACGCAGATGATATCAAACTTTTTTAATTTAAATATCTTTTTTAATTTTTTTTCGAAAAATTTCAACAAAACCATATCATGTGACCCCTCATTGGAACGAGCTCAACGAGCTTGTTCCAAAGAGGGGTCACATGATATGGTTTTTGTTAAAATTTTCTGAAAAATAATATTTTTTCAGCTGCTGAATCTGCAGATTAGGCAGACGGATACGGGCGATTCGTTGGGTAAAGGGTTAATGCCGTGATTACGCTCTCTGGAGTCAATCCCTTTCACTCCAAATGCCTTGTCCAATTTAATTACTGCTTTCATTGTCCGCGTAATCTCGGGTGGGTTTAATACTTTTGTCTCACCTCGGACCTAGGATATTCATGTAACAGTCGCTTGTGCAGTAGTGTACTCTTCAATTCACTGTGTAAAACTTTCTGCTCTGCTATCTTTTCTTTGTATGTCTGGGAAGACATAATATTAACTTACAATTGGTCATCCATTTACTTAATGGACTACACACTAATTCCCTGTAAAACATAAAATAGAATGTGTCAATTTCATCACTTTCAAGACCTAGGATATTCATGTAACAGTCGCTTGCACAGTAGTGTACAATGAAAAATATAGTGAAAGAGCCAGGGTAAGGTTGTTAAAATGAAAATTAACTCAGTGGACCATGAGTGCTGAAGCCTCAAAGTAAATCATAAGAAACTGAAAGTGTATGATACTACACTACTGTGCAAGCGACTGTTACATGAATATCCTAGGTCCGAGGTGAGACAAAAGTATTAAACTCACCCGAGATTACACTGACAATGAAAGCAGTAATTAAATTGGACAAGGCATTTGGCGTGAAAGGGATTGATTCCAGAGAGCATAATCGCGGCATTAACCCTTTACCCAACGAATCACCTGTATCCGTCTCCCTAGTCTGCAGATTCTGCAGCTGAAAAAATATTATATTTTTATACTGTACCAATGACCCAGACATAGCTGGTGCTAACTCTTAAAATATAGGGCCAAACACAAATTTTGCCCCCCAATACCCAAAATTTGCATCTAAAACCAAAGAAAACATGTCCTGAATGGCCCTCCACACTAAACCTCTACTGCGCATGCGCAGTGTCAAGGACGTTCCGAAATTGGCGCCATTAATCATTCTAAGTTTGGCCCTTCATCAGTTAACATCTGACTGATCTTTGTGCCTGTAAATCTCAGTTTAAATGATGCCAGACACATAAATATTAGTGAAATGGTGATTCTAAGGAGGATAGAGAAGGAGGAGAGGAAAAATGTGTGACAGAATATCATCAGGGCTGTAACTTAAAATTTTTTAATGAAATTATGTTAAGTTACCTATTTTCGAGGCAGCAGCCATTTTGTTGTCATTCTGATTATTTAGTTACACTGATTTCTCAGTGTTTTCCTCTCTCCCTGTCCTTTAAGTCCCCCCTTGCTATTCTCCCATGCTTTTGGCATAGTTTTTGTAATTATTATTACTAAATTTTCTTGGGAGTTTTAGCTGAATAACAGAATGAATTCTGTTCTTTTCCCCATGTTTACATCTTCACCTACGGGTGGTTAGGCGTTGCGTTCTGCATCTACCATCTGATGTTCTGCAGTTTCCTCCCTGGAAGTCTCTGTTTTGCATCAGATAGTGTATTTTTGGTAACTGATTCCGGGCCTGGGTGCCTGGAGTCTTATTTTAGTGTTTTTACATTCATTGTTTACATTTATAACAGCCCTCTGTGTGAGGGGGGGGATTTCTTGAAAATAATATCTTGATGTTATTTTAATCATAACTACAGTTAAAACTAGAAGTCCTGTCACGAATAGTGCGCTTATCTTGGCTTAATTGCGAGCTGGAATTGCGCGCAATTGCCATATTGAATGGCATCCAAAACACGGCGTGTTCTCCTGGTTACTCATAGCAAACGCATGCAATGTTTCTGCCAATGAACCTCCGGGTTACCCGGAGGTCCATTGACTGAAACATTGCTTGTGCACAGGCCATATGTACAGAATTTGATAGCTTTACTTGGGTCATAACGCGCACATTAACGCACATATCAACGTGCTATTTCTGCGCATTTCATGACAGGACTTCTAGTTTTAACTGTAGATACATTATTATTGTTCGTAAGTGTTGAATAAATTGTTTAAAATATTTTTAAAATTTTTGTCCACACTTAGGCTTGGGATCCATTGGGGCTCAACGTTACTTTTCAGAATCTTGGGCTATTCTGAAAAAATATTTTTTCAAAATATTTTGATTTCAATTATTTTTTCTATATTAATGGATCATATTATTATTATGTATTTTGATTGCTAGGGGTTGGTGCGAGTACCAGGACTTGTTTTCTTTTCACATTGAAAGGATTTTGATCAATTGTAATAAGAGGAAGTCTTCCTCTGACTTTTATAATCATTCAGTGTACTCGCATTAACTCCTGTTCTGTATCGTATGATTTCGATGACAACATGGGAAGCGTATGTCATGGTATGTTAGTGGGGAATTGGACACTCCGGTCCTTTCCCTGCTGGGTCACTCTACTTTATCAATTTCTATTTCAGACGATCAAGATTAGGGTGATGTATCTGTGATGTCTTCCAATAGTGTGCCTCCGTCGTCACAATTAATGAAGGGCTAGCGGAAAAGTGCTCATGTAAATATGCCAATTGCCTAAGAGGACCCTAGTAGGTTCGACGGCCTTTGACGTCCGCTAGCTCGCCCGGTGTAGCGTCCATTCATCGAATGGTTCGGCAGCCGGGTTCGTCCGTTGCGGTCTAGAAGGAGTTTTGGGGTGATGCGAGCACTATAAATCAACCAAATGCACACCCAGTGACGGCGGATTAGAGGGAGAACGGAGGAAGCCTTTTAGTCCGGTTCATAGCTTGTTCTGGTCCATCCGGACGGCGAGCGAGAGAGGCCCCTCTCTCGTACAACAACATCAGGCCCCAGATGTTGTGGTACAAAATGTTTCGCATTCGGAGCATACGTCCGTCGCTCGGGACGCTCCGACATATAGTCAGTCCGGAGTAGACTGTCATTAAGGCTTCCTCATTCTCATGGTAGCGCACACGACCGCTCTTGGCTACGTGACCTCGGATATCCAGTCAGCTTCGCCAGTCAGAGAATCATCGGCGACCAGGTCACACCATCCGGTAGCCAGGGACACGAGGCCTGCAGACGCCGGACGTTCGCATAGGAAGTGTGCGGAGTCAACATACACGGAGCTTCCGGCGGCAATGCATCGTAAGACCGCTACTGCACTGGTCTCGGGAACGGACGTGCTTTCCTAAATAGCACAGTTTATCGCAGCATCCCAGCATCAACTGAATCTGTCGCATATTTTTTATCCGACGATGCTGGGTCGGGACGCTCCGCGGAAGCGGGTACGGACGTCCGAAAATTTCATCCGGTCCGACGGGATACCGAAAGGGATTTGGAGGATTTCGTGCTTTCCCTTTCGGAACAACATATGCTGTTGTGTATGTCATCTGACTTGATCTTCTACAGCTTCTTTCGTCGGACCAGAATGCTGCGTTGCCGGATAAGAAACTGATAGCGTCGGTGGACTTAGAAATTTTTGGTTCGGTTCAGGGACATCGTCCCTCAGTTCCGACATAGTCCAATAATGTCACACAAACTTTCGAATAATTGAACGACGCTATATATATTATTATTATATGCCTGCTATAACCAAGCATTTCTGGTTTCTTGTTCGCAAAGTTACGGAGATGTCTTTCAAAAGTGTGCCTCTGTCGTCATAGTTAATGAAGAGCTAGCGGCAATAAGTGCTCATGGAATATGTCTATCGCCTAAGAGATCCCTTGTAGGATCGACAGAGTGACATTCGCTAGCTCACCCGGTGTAGCGTGCATTCATCGAATGGTTCGGCTGCCGGGTTCGTCCGTTGCGGTCTAGGAAGGAGATTTGGGTGATGCGAGCACTATAATTACTTTAGTACTCACCCAGTGACGGCAGATTGAGGACAGATCGGAGGAAGCCTGTTAGTCCGGTTCCTGGCTTGTCCAGGTCCGTCCGGGCTGTGAGCGAGAGAGGTCCCTCTCTCGTCCAACAACATACGGGACCGCATGTTGTGGTTCAGATATTTTACATTCGGAGCATATGTCTGTCGGTCGGGACGCTCCGTTATATTGACAGTCCGAGAGACTGTTGATAATGCTTCCTCATCCTCACAGCAGGGCACACGACCGCACATTGGCTACGTGACCTCGAGTATCCGATCAGTTTCGTCATTCAGTGATTCCACGGCGAATAGGTCACTCCATCTGGTAGCCAAGGGACACGAGGCCTATACACTCCGTTCGCTCGCATATTGGTAGTATGCACAGGGTAACGATCACGGAGCTTCCAGTGGCAATGCATTGTAGGACCGCTTCTCCTCAGGCCTCAGTGACGGACGTGCTATCCGAGTTAGCACAGTTGTTTCGCAGCATCCCAGCAATCGACAGTTTCTTACTCGAATCAGGAATTATCTGACGGCGCTGGGTCGGTGTGGTCCGCGGTTGCATCAGGTACGGACGACCGAACGCTTTATAGGGTCCGACAGGATGGCGAAAGGGATTCGAAAGATTTCGAGTTTTCCCTTTCGTAGCATCGGAAGCTGCCATTCATATCTTCTGGCATTATCTTCCAGTGATTGTTATTTCGGACTACATTGCTGCAATGTTGGATAAGAGACTTATAGCGTCATTGGACACGGAATTTTGGTTCGGTTCAGGGACATTGTCCCTGACTTACCGACGCAGTCCAATAATGTCATTACAACATGTGTTTTATTTTTCGACGCTATATATGCATATAAGCCTGCTACCAAGCATGATAGTTTAGTTTCTTGTCCGCGTTGCTCATTTCTGCCGTTTTATCATTTATACGTATAATTTATTTTGGCAGAAGCAGGGCATACCGAGAATTCATATGCATCTAGACGGTGTGGTTAAAGACTGGAAATATTCTTTTTTGCCGTCTATGTCTTTTCCAATCACAATGTTGGAACGACAATGATGTCTAGTAGACTTAATTTAGACGCTTTATCATACGTAATCCACCTTACTGAGGCGTTATCATTACGTCTTCAAGAAAAGATTTACGGGATATTATTCTCAATGTGATTTCTTTTGAGGGCAGTAGTTTGTTCACGTATAACTCCGCCCTTCAGTGGCTGATTGGAGTTGGTTAGACGTGACGCAGCCCTAGCTACATCCACGCGCGTGGATAGTAAGGTGAAGAACTCTCTCAGAGTCGCTTCGTTCTCGGAGAAGCCTCTCTTCGACGGCAACTTTTCAGCAATCCATGAATTGCTCGATTTACACGTTCTCTTGTCTATCTAGTGTTACAAGAGATTCAGACTGGGGCAAACTTTCGGTGGTTGACTCAGAGAGTGCCACTGCAGTTGCCGGATCCGAGTGTTATAGTTATGACGGTTGCCAGTCAAACAGATTGGGATATAATATTGATCCCAACGGATTCAAAGTGCCAGGGTCTTTGGGTTCCGCAGTCTCTAAGCAAGCAATTATCTTCCGCGGAATAATGTTTTTTTAGGCTTGCTTTATGTCATTGCATGAACATTATTCAGAAACGCATGTCCAAATCCTGTCCGTTAATTTGACAGTAGTGGCGTATCTCCGGAACCAGGGAGGCACTCATTCGTTTCCGTGATTCAATTTAATGGAAAGAATCCGTCTGTTGGTTATAGTACACCAAGTTCTGTTTCGGTCAGTCATATTCCGGGTCGTCTGATTGTTTTACCGGACTCCCGTTCACTTAGGGGTCGCTTGTTGCCGTCAGAATGGACTCTCAACAAACAAGTATTCAATCAGATTTGCTATCTATGGGAGCGCCCAATGATGATTTATTTACGACACAGCTTGCTATTCTATTGCAGACGTATGTGTTGGCTTGTCCGGATCTCTGAGCTAATGTTGTTAACGCTCTATTGATCTAATAGGACGGAATGATAGGATACGCGTATCCTCCGGCGCCGTTGTTTCAGCAGGTATTGCTACATGTAAGATAAACAACCACAATACATTTCTGTTGATAGCATCTCTTTCTTCACAGAGACCGTGGGTAATTTACTCTGATGTCTACTGTGGAACTTAACGCAAAATCTTCCTCAATGGGAGGATCTTTTTTCACTGGGTAAATCGTGTCATCTTTATCACATCCCGCAAGGTCGCAACCTTCACGTATTCCGTTGTGTGGTCCGTATTGCATTGTAAGCATTGTACTGGACGAGCTTTGAACGAGATTTCTTACTATAGGAGATCCTCTTCTTCGCTATTCTATGCGGCTAAAGTGGAGGCTCTTCCGTCGTTGGTGTAGGGATCACTATATTCATATTGTTGATCCCTCCATACTACTCATTGCAACTTTTTAGTATACTTGTTTCACAAGATCTACTGCAGCCTGTTATTATTAAGGTTATAGGTTTATGTTACCTCATACCTATGCACTCTATGATAGTTTACAATTGAGTCTTATCTCTCTTTATCTAAGTCAGTTAGTAACTTTTTGATAAATAGACTTAGAATCTTTAGATTAAATTCCTATATGGAATTTAACTTCGGTTCTTATTTAGCTAAGTAATCATTTGAGCCTCTGGAAACAGTAGTTTTCAAATTCTGACCTTTTAGACAGTAATTCTGTTGGCTTCTCTTTTACTGAAGAGTCAGTGAGTTTCATGCACTATCGATGGATGATTTTCACTTTCGTAGTTTCGGAATCACTACTTCCTTTACTATTTAGGTTGGATTTTTGCATAAGAGTTAGGCTCCTATTATTCGGAACCTATTGTTATTAAGGTCCTTCCGTCTTCGTACGGGCATAGGCCTTTACTCTGTCCGGTTAGAGTTTATGTATTTATAAACAGATATCTGTTTATTACTACGGGCGTAAGCTTCTTCTGTCTTTGATGGCTAATAGAAGACGTTATGCTCCATTCTATTGCTAATGGATTCAATTAACTATCGGTACTGCTTATGGTATATCATTGACTCAGCAGTTGTGCTTAAGATTTCGGCTCATGAAGTAAGAGTTCTTCTACATCTTGGGCTTACATTAATAGTGTCGCTATTATAGATTTTTGAAGGCTGCTCATTGCGCTCAGCCATCCACATTCATGAATTTTTATCTCAGAAATATCGAGTCCATTTCTGGAGGCCTCTATTGTTAGGTCTATTATCTACTGCTCAGAATGTCATTCACTTAACAGTTGCTACTATAGCTAGGTAGGCTGTCTGTTTCGACAGTGACTCCGTTCTGCTGCCCTCTTTGCTCTGGGCTATTTGACCCAGGGCAAGAAAAAGGGGGGGGGGGAGGGTGTTCCCTTGGGTCACCTGTTTTACTATGAAAACAAGGGGATACCTCCTCCGGAGTTAGTAATTCTGAGCTGTTATTGGGATGGTTGTTTAGTGAGAAGTTTATGTTTTAAAAATTCATTCAAGTCTTAGTTTTTAAAGTCTAGCTTTTGAATATAGCTCGTGTCAACGGACATGATTATGCAATCCTCAGACACTTTTAAGGAGTATAAGAGTCTCTATTTTCTAGACTTACTTTATTTATTGGCTTACTTTAAAAATTATTAGTATAAAGATTATATTGGATATTAATAGAGTACATGGGTGTATGATGCTCAATTTTGGAAGGTGTTGTATCTTTCTAATTTATCATAAATAAGAAAGATACATGTAAGGCCTATTACTTCTTTTTCCCTAGAGGGGATGACTCTATTTTATATTATTGAGCGTATTCCATCTTGCTCTATGTCCTTGGCCCTCCAGCCTTTTTACTATTCAGCTATGTCTGGGTCATTGGTACAGTATAAAAATGTTAAAAAATTTATAGTAATTTCTATATTTTTTATACTTACCAATGACCCAGACGGGGATGGCCCTCCCAGGAGTTGGGAACTCTTGCCTCCCCGCTGAGTACATAGCGCTTACCAGGCACTGGTTATTAGAATGATTAATGGCGCCAATTTCGGAACGTCCTTGACACTGCGCATGCGCAGTAGAGGTGAAGTGTGGAGGGCCATTCAGGACATGTTTTCTTTGGTTTTAGATGCAAATTTTGGGGATTGGGGGGCAAAATTTGTGTTTGGCCCTATATTTTAAGAGTTAGCACCAGCTATGTCTGGGTCATTGGTAAGTATAAAAAATATAGAAATTACTATAAATTTTTTAACTTTTCGGAAAATTTTAACAAAACCATATGTGACTCCTCGTTCCAATGAGAGGTCACATGATATGGTTTTGTTGAAAGTTTTTGAAAAAAATTTTTAAAAATATTTAAATTAAAAAAAATTTGATATCGTTTGCATTGGGAAAAGGGTTAATTGTGAAATAGATTAGACCAAATAAACTACTGCATGTTGATGTCATAGAATGTCAGAATGATAACCAGTCATCAATAATTTTCTGTATCAAATTTATGTATGTTTGTGTCGGAATGTTGCAATTTGTCAAAATTTAAAAAAACATATTCTAACTGATTAAAAACAGATTACAGCAGTAATCTGTTTGACCGAGAATCACGGCGATTTTAATATTGTGTTGGACATTGACTCGAGAAACAATCGCCAATATTAGTCGGCGACTTCTCTTAGATCTTGAGTGAAAATAACGTGGACCTGGGATATTCATGTAATGGTCACTTGCACAGTGGTGTAACTTCAGCCTCTAAAAACATGCTGTTCAGTCTTTCCAAATGTTTATCATTAGCAGAAGTGTTAAATATGTGTGGGAGGGGTACTTGGTTCAGGGAAAGAGCAATATTTCACAACTGTCACTGTAAATTTATGCTGTATCATTGGAACCATGACAGCACTAGTACTAGACAACTACATGTATATTGGTACAGTTAAAACTAGAAGTCCTGTCACAAACTGTGCGCTTATCTAGGCTTAATTGCGCGTAGGAATTGCGCGCAATTGCCATATCGCATGGCATCCAAAGCACGGCAGTTTTTCCTGGTTACTCATAGCTAACACAGGCAATGTTTCTGCCAATGGACCTCCAGGTTACCCGGAGGTCCATTGGCTGAAACATTGCTTGTACACAGGCTATATTTACAGAATTTGATAGCCTTACTATGGCCATATCGCATAAATTAACGCGCATATCGACGTGCTATTTGTGCGCATTTCAGGACAGGACTTTTAGTTTTAACTGTAGCTATGCACAAATGCCATTCACTCACATTTGTAATTAGTCCCCTACCGGCATCACCAGAGGGGACTATATGTTTGCACTCTGGCCATCCGACAGTCTGTCCAATAGTGTCCATCTGTCAGTCTATCAGTCACACTTTAGTTTTCCGGAGTTTTTTGGGAAACACTTCAACGGAATGATTTCATTTTTTGGTTAACTACTATAAAACGATGACTTACAGATCAGGTTTGAGTTTCATGCTGATTGCATTATTCTTGTGTGAGTTATGGCCTTTGGAAATATAGAAAAGTGCCAAAATATCAGTTTTCCAGACTTTTTTGGAAATGCTTCAACAGAATGATTTCATTTTTGATAACCTACTATAGAACGATGACTAACAGATCAAGTTTCATTTACACTCTGTCCATCCAGCTGTCAGTCTGTCAGTCATATTTTAGTTTTCCAGACTTTTTTTTAGAAACGCTTCAACCGAATGATTTCATTCTTGGTAATCTACTATAGAACGATGACTTACAGATCGAGTTTGGCCTTTGGAAATATAGAAAAGCGCCAAAATATCAGTTTTCCGGACTTTTTTGGAAACGCTTTAATGGAATGATTTCATTTTTGGTAACCTACTATAGAACAATGACTTACAGATCAAGTTTCATTTGCACTCTGTCCATCCGTCAGTCTGTCAGTCAGTTTGTCATTCATACTTTAGTTTTCCCGACTTTTTTTGGAAATGCTTCAACCGAATGATTTCATTCTTGGTAATCTACTATAGAATGATGACTTACAGATCAAGTTTGAGTTTCATGCTGATTGCATTATTCTTGTGTGAGTTATGTCCCTTGGAAATATGGAAAAGTGCCAAAATATCAGTTTTCCGGACTCTTTTGGAAACACTTCAACGGAATTCATGCTGATCACATCTAGGTTATAACATTTGTATAATTATTAATGCTCATTAGTCCGGTAGAGGACATTGTATTGCTTCAGCGATACGTGTGAGCTCTAGTTTTATTATGTTATTTTCCACTGCAGCCCCACCCCCTCCTCAAATTTGTGTTCCAGGATACTCTTTCAATGAAGAAATTGTTTTCCAACATTTTGAAGAGCATAATATAGAAGAGAAAAATTTCTAAATGCTAGTGAATAGCGAAGGGCAGTGTAGGTTTTCTGTCTGTGTTTGAACGGTGATTTGGGAGGGGGTTGGAAGATTTGGAATCCTCCCCGCCCCTAGTACTATGAGGGGAAACCATGGTTTAAATAAATATGTTAAGAGGGTAATATAGGCTGTTAGTTAGCAGCGGCCAGAGGTTTTAGTGTGCTCCTGGGGAATACACTTGCTCAAGATGTGAATTTGCTTGCGTGAACAGCCTTAGTTTTGGAAATATATAGCTTTTATTGCTGACTATTGACAAAAATGTAACTTCTCAAAACAATAAAATGGTTTGGTAAGGTATGTGGTCCTCAAATAAATATTTGAATGTGAAATAATCACCCAAAATAATAACCGATTCTGGTTTGGAAGCCAAAAAACATATTTCCTATAGGTATCACAGAACTAGATATTTTCCCATAGGCGACCATTGTAAAGTTCAGGCGAAAAAAAATATGATCGCATCACTTTAATTTTGGCATTCAAATATCTCTGTCAAGTATAGCCCTTTAGACAACTTTTTCTGATCTGAAAAAGGGGGTCATGCGACAAATAAGAGAGAAAAACTGACACAAAGGGAAGTACTGGTCACATGCACATATTTTTCAGGGAATTCCCTACAAAAACACACAAAAAGTAAATTGTACTTTTTAAGTCCAAAAGTCATCAAATCACCCTCTTTCTTATCAGGAATATTCAACAATAATGCAAGATGTCAATAGAATGTTTCAAACGTTTATTGAAATAATATATTTTCCCAAGGCTGTTTATTTTTAGAGATTGCATCATTTCCAACCCTAATTTCAATATTTAGTTCTGCAATACCATAAGAATTGAACAGAACATTTTGAATAAGAGAAAATGTGTGTGGTAATGTTTCCACTATGTAGCTAAATGTAGTACAATATTTTTATACTGTACCAATGACCCAGACTTAGCTGGTGCTAACTCCAACAAAAACCAGGGCCAAACACAAATTTTGCCCCCCAATCCCCAAAATTTGCATCCAAAACAAAAAGAAATCATGTCCTAAAGGACCTCCATAGTACGTCTCTACTGCGCATGCGCAGTGACGCAGTCGTCCCGAAATTGGCGCCAAATATCATTCTCTGTTTGGCCCTTCATCAGTCAACATCTCACTGATCTTTGTGCTTGTAAATCTCAGTTTAAAGGATGCCAGACACGTAATTTTTGGAGAAAATGTGATTCTAAGGAGGATAGAAGGAGGAGAGGAAAAAAGAAGTGGCAAAAAATAATCAGGGCTGTACTTAAAATTTTTTGTTGAAATTATGTTAAGTTGCCTATTTTCGAGGCATGGGCCTCTTGTTGTCATTCTTGCTAATTGTTGCACTGCTTATTCAGTGTTTCCTCTCCCCTAGCCTTCTAAAGTCCCCCCTTGCAATTCTCCCATGCTTTTGGCATATTTTTGAGAAGTTTCATTTCTAAAATTTCCTGGGAGAGTTGCTTGGTTACAGAATGTTTTCTGTTATTTTCCCCATAGTTACGTTTTCACCCATGGGTGTATAACGTTTGTGTTCTGCATCTTCCATCTGATGTTCTGCAGATTCTCCCCTGGGAGTCTCTGTTTTGCATCAGATAGAGTGTAATTGATGACTGATTCCGGGCCAGTTTTTTCAGTGCCTGGAGTCATGTTTTCTACTGTGTTTACACTGTTTGTTTTCATTGGCAACAGCCTTTTTTGAGGGGGGCTGTTTGCCTTTGTGGTAGTTTATCTCATTATAAGATACATTTATATTATCCGAAAGTGTCTCATTAATTATTTTATATAAATTTAAAATTTTTGACCACACTTTGCCATCGGATCCATCGGGGCTCAACGTTACTTTTCAGCAACTTGGGCTTCTCTGAAAAAATATTTTTTCAAAATTATTTTGTTTTGCAATTGTTTTTTCATTTATTAATGGATCATGTTATTATGTATCTTTGTGTCAGGGGTTTTTGCGAGTAACTAGGACTTATTGTTGTTCTTTCACAATGAAGGGACATTGTTCAAATTGTAATAGGAAGAAATCTTCCTCTGACTTTCATGATCATTGTATTAATTGTAGTCAGTGTTCTCGCATTAATCCCTGTCCTATATGTGAACATTGGGATGAGAAACATTGGAAACGTGTGTCACGATATGTTGTTTCTGGAGAAAGAGCGATGCCGGCTCTTTCTCCACAAGGTCACTCTACTCTCTCAGTTTCTATTTCAGAGGAACCAGAACAGGGTGATGTTTCCATGTTATCTTCTTCAAGTGTGCGTCCGTCGTCACAAATGAATTCAGAGCTAGCGGCAAAAGTGCTCATGGAGATTAGACAAATGTCGTCCGCTAGCTCGCCCGGTGTAGCGTCCATTCACCGAATGGTTCGGCAGCCGGGTTCGTCCGATGCGGTCCAAGAGGAAATTTTGGGTGATGCGAGCACTATAAACATAATAGATGCACACCCAGTGACGGCGGATAGTAAACGAGAACGGAGGAAGCCTTTTAGTCCGGTTCCTAGCTCGTCCAGGTCCAGCCGGGCCGCGAGCGAGAGAGGCCCCTCTCTCGTACAACAACATCTGGGACCAGATGTTGTGGTACAAAATGTGTCTTTAGCGGAGCATACGTCCGTCGCTCGGGACGCTCCGTTGTATAAGCAGTCCGCAGAGACTGTTAAGGCTTCCTCTTCTCGTCGGCGCACACGACCGCACCTTGGCTGCGTGACCTCCGATATTTTGCCAGCTTCGCCGATGAAGGATTCTTCGGCGACCAGGTCACACCATCCGGCAGCCAGGGATTCGAGACCGATGGACTCCGGACGTTCGCATAGGAAAAGTATGCGGGAGCCATCTGATGCGGAGCTGCCCTCGGCGAAGCAGCGAAAGACCGCGCCTCCGCAGGTCTCGACGTCGGACATTCTAGTGCAGATAGCACAGCTTATCGCAGCATCCCAGCAGCCGACAGAAACGGTGTCGGATCGAGAATTATCCGACGGCGCTGGGTCGGTACGCTCCGCCGAAGCATCGGGGGCGGACGACCGGGAACATCGGGAGGTCCGACCGGATGGTGAAAGGGATACGGATGAATTGGAGCTATCCCTTTCGGAACAACATAAAGCTGCCGTGGACTTCATCCGGCACTTTCTCCCTCAAGTTGTTCCGTCGGGCCAGACTGCTGCGCTTCCGGACAAGAGAATTATAGCGTCATTGGACTCTGAATTTTTTGAGCGGTTCAGGGACATCGCTCCCGAGTTTCCGTCGCAGTCCAATAATGTTGCAAGAACATTTGAATTATTGAACAACGCTATTTTTAAACTTGCTTCCAGGACGGGGAAAGCAGGTTTCTTGTCCGCAAATACTCTCAACCTGCCTTTCATTAATGCAAGGAATAAATTCGACACGGCAGGACAGGGTATACCGAGAGTTCCTCTGCGTATGGACGACGAGGCGGAAGACTTAGAGCTATCATTACCGTCGTCAGCTTCTATTCCAACCGCGGTGTTGGAAACAGCTATTGCGTCTAACAGAGCCAATTTAGATGCCTTATCTTACGCAGATCACCTTACTAAGGCGTTATCACTGCGCCTTCAAGGGGAAGAGTTTCAGGATATACAATCCTCTTTAAGACTTCTTTCAAGGGCAGTAGCTTATTCCACGTGTAACTCCGCCCTTTCAGTGGCAAATCTGGAGTTGGTTAGACGTGACGCATCCCTGGCTACATCCACACTAGTGGATTCTAAGGTGAAGAACTCTCTTAGAGTCGCTTCGGTCTCAGGAGAACTTCTCTTTGACGGCAAGCTTTCCGCTATTTATGATAATATTAAAAAGAAAGCTAATGATTCTCTGTTGTTCAGATCCGCTCCTAAAAGGTCGGATACAGCAGACACGAATAAGGCGGGCACTTCTGGGTCTAATGCGCCCAAGAGAGGTTCCTATAGAGGTTCCGGTGCGTCCTCGTGGTCTTATTCGAGAGACCGTCAGGATAGCGACTCTCGTTCGGGACGTCCTTCAGGCCGGGACAATCGGTCGGACGCCCCGAGGTCGACGAGGCGAGGTGCGGGTCGTGGAAGACGTGGTTTCTCCTACCGCAGGCCTCGCAGGTCCAGGAGGTGATGGCTTAAACCTCTATCGCGTTCCGGTTGGCGGAAGGTTGTCGAGTTTTTCACAAGAGTGGGCGTCGATTACGGACGACCCGTGGGTGAGAGGAGTGATTTCGGAAGGTCTAAAGATATCCTTCAAACGAAAGCCCCCATTAACTCGAAGTCCAAAGTGGACTCATCTTCCGTCAGATCCACAGAAAAGAGACGCACTGTTATCAGAGGTGCAGTCTCTTTTAATGAAGAACGTGGTAGAGGTCGTAGAAAACCAGGAATCGCTGGGATTCTACAGCCATCTGTTTCTGGTTCCGAAACCAGACGGCTCGTTCCGTCCAGTCATAGATTTGAGCTGGATAAACAAGCTGATCGTCGCTCCGAAGTTTTATATGGAGACGATTCGATCGGTCAGAGCGAGTATTCGGGTGAACGATTATGCAACGAGCATAGATCTCAAAGATGCGTACTTTCACGTCATGGTACATCCGACATTCCGAAAGTATCTACGCTTCGCAGTCCTAGGAGTGGTGTATCAGTTCCGGGCCATGTGCTTCGGATTGAATCTAGCACCCTGGGCTTTCACTCGGGTAATGAACTCGGTAATGATCTACTTCCGAGCTCATTCGTCTGCGGTAACGTCGGCCTACCTGGACGACATTCTTCAGAGGTATGGCAACGAGTTAACGCTTCAGAACGATGTTCAGAATCTTCTTCTATTGCTCCGACGTCTCGGTTTCATAGTAAACGAGAAGTCGGATCTGGTGCCGTCCAAGTCATTCACTCATCTGGGAATGAGCTTCGAGACGCACAACAATCTCGTTCGTCTGCCGTTAACCAGAGCGAAATTAGTCAGTTGTTACGCTCGCTATTGTCTGAATGCAGACAAAGTCACGGCGAGAGAATTTATGAGACTGATAGGTCTGTGCGGAGCCGCCGCGGATCTCATTCCGATGGGACGGCTACGCACACATCCTCTTCAAATTTTCCTGACTCAGAATTGGAGTGTGAAAATTCATTCGCTCGATGTAGACGTTCTCTTGTCAGATCAAGTGAAACAAGAGATTCAGACTTGGGCAAACATTCAGTGGTTAACTCAAGGAGTTCCGCTGCAGTTGCCGGATCCGAGTTTTACCATTATGACGGATGCCAGTCAAACAGGTTGGGGTGCATCATTAATCCCAACGGATTCGAGATGCCAGGGTCTTTGGGATCCGCAATTCCTGTGCAAGCACATAAACATCAAGGAAATGATGTCAATTTGGCTTGCGTTACGTCACTGGATGGACATTATTCACGATGCTCATGTCCAAATCCTATCCGACAATACGACAGTAGTGGCGTATATACGGAATCAGGGAGGCACTCATTCAGTTCCGTTGTTCAATCTAACGGAAAGAATCCTTCTGTTTGCGTTGGAACATCACGTTCTTCTTTCGGTCCGTCACATACCGGGTCGTCTGAATGTGCTAGCAGACTCCCTTTCACGAAAGGGTCGCTTGTTGCCGTCGGAGTGGACTCTCAACAAACAAGTATTCAATCAGATTTGCTACCAATGGGAACGGCCAATGATAGACTTATTTGCGACACATCTCAACAATCAGTTGCAGACGTATGTGTCCCCGTGTCCGGATCCAAGAGCATTTGCAGTAGACGCTCTGTCGATCCCTTGGGACGGAATGATAGGATATGCGTATCCTCCAGCGCCGTTAATTCAACAAGTATTGCTAAAGATAAAACAATCTCAATGCAAGATTCTGTTGGTAGCATCTCTGTCGCCACAGAGACCGTGGATAAATCTACTCAGGTGTCTGTTGTGGGACCTACCGCGGAAGCTTCCTCCACGAGAGGATCTTCTTTCGCAGGGGAAATCGCGCCAACTCCACCACAACCCGCAAGGTCTCAACCTTCACGTTTTTCCGTTGTGCGGTCCTTCTTGCATGGCAAGCACTTTACAGGACGAGCAGTGGACGCGATTTCTAACTGTAGGAGGACCTCCTCTTTGCTAAACTATGCGGCTAAGTGGAAGGTTTTCCGTCGTTGGTGTAGGGATCATTCTGTAGATATATTTGATCCCTCTATACCAGACATTGCAAACTTTCTAGTATACTTGTTTGACGAAATCAAACTGCAGCCTGTTACTATAAAGGGTTATAGATCTATGTTATCTGATACCTATGCACATCATGATAGTTTACAAATTGGATCTAATGTCTCTTTATCGAAATTGGTTAGATACTTTTCGATAAATAGACCCAGAACTCTTAGATTAATTCCTAAGTGGAATTTAGCTTGGGTTCTCCTTAAATTGAAGGAAAAGCCATTTGAACCTCTTGGGACAGTAGATTTCAAATTCTTATCTTATAAGACAGCTTTTCTCTTAGCTTTCTCTTCTGCCAGAAGAGTCAGTGAGCTTCATGCACTATCGGTGGATGATTCTCATTATCGTAGTGTTGGGAACACTATCACCTTCACTACTAATGTGGGTTTTTTAGCTAAGAATCAGGCTCCTAATAAATATCCGGAACCTATTGTTATTAAGGCTCTTCCGTCTTCAGACAGGCGTAGGCCTTTACTCTGTCCTGTTAGAGCACTACATATCTATAAACAGAGATCTCAGTTCATCAGAAAGGGACGGAAACGTTTCTTTCTGTCTTTGATGCCTAATAGAAAGGACATTTCAGTCCATTCTATTGCTAGATGGATTCAGTTAACTATCCGTACTGCGTATGAAGATTTATCTTTTTCTCAGCAGTCTGTGCTTAAGATTTCTGCTCATGAAGTAAGAGCTCTTTCTACTTCCTGGGCTTATGCTAATAGTGTTGCTATTACAGATTTAATGAAGGCTGCTTATTGGTCTCAGCCATCCACATTTACTAATTTTTATCTCAGAAATATTGAGTCCATTTCTGGAGACCTGCATTGTTTAGGTCCGTTATCTGTTGCTCAGAATGTCGTCCACTAAACAGTTGCAACTATAGTTATGCAGGCTTTCTGTTCCGGCAGTGACTCCGTCCGGCTGCCCTCTTCGCTCTGGGCTATTTGACCCAGGGCAAGGGGAAGGGGGGGGGGGCGGGTGTTCCCTTAGGTCACCTGCTTTATAGTGAAAAGCAAGGGAATGCCTCCTCCAAGACAGTATTTCTGAGTCGCTTCCGGGATGGTTTTAAAGTGTAATATTAATGTTTAATTTCATTCATGTCTTATTTTTAAAGTGTAGCTCGGTGTGAAGCATTTGTATATGTCAAGTGTCAAACGGGCTTTAATTTACAATACTCGGACACTTTTAAATGATTATAAAGAGTCTCAATTCTCTGGACTGCTTTATTTATTGGCTTGCTTTAAAAATAATTAGTATAAGGGTTATACTGGATGTTAATAGAGAACATGAATGTTATTGTGCTCAATTATTAAGGGTAGTGTATCTTTCTAATTTAATATTAAATAAGAAAGATACATGTAAAGCCTAATACTCCTTTTCTCCTTAAGGGGTTACCTCTTTATTATATAATTGAGCTTATTGGATTTTCCTCTATGTCCTAGGCCCTCCAGCCTGTTTACTATTCAGCTAAGTCTGGGTCATTGGTACAGTATAAAAATGTTAAAAAATTTATAGTAATTTATATATTTTTTATACTTACCAATGACCCAGACGGGGATGGCCCTCCCTGAGTTGGGAACTCTTGCCTCCCCGCTGAGTACATAGCGCTGACCAGGCACTGCCAGTAAGAATGATATTTGGCGCCAATTTCGGGACGACTGCGTCACTGCACATGCGCAGTAGAGACGTACTATGGAGGTCCTTTAGGACATGATTTCTTTTTGTTTTGGATGCAAATTTTGGGGATTGGGGGGCAAAATTTGTGTTTGGCCCTGGTTTTTGTTGGAGTTAGCACCAGCTAAGTCTGGGTCATTGGTAAGTATAAAAAATATATAAATTACTATAAATTTTTTAACTTTTCAGTCACAATATTAATACCTTGAAGTGAATATAACCAAAATAGCATACAAGTTTTTGCATTGAAAATTTCAGGTGCAATTGCACTCCCAAACAGTCTTGAGGAGGGCAGCTGTTTTGCACTCCTTGGTTTTCTAGATTGCCAGGCCTGAATTTTTTCTCTTGGAAGTGATGAGATTGACACATTCTATTTTTATGTTTTACAGGGAATTAGTGTGTAGTCCATTACATGTAAGTAAATGGATGACCAATTGTAAGTTAATATTATGTCTTCTCAGACATACAAAGAAAAGATAGCAGAGCAGAAAGTTTTACACAGTGAATTGAAGAGTATAAAGGAGAAAACCAAAGTATACAAACAGCTACCAAACAGTAACATATTCGTTCTGACTGATAGAGAATCTGAACTGAGCAAATCAAAGAAACAATTATATTCCCTGATTAAGGAGTATGAAGCAGTGGATGAAAGGTGAAGACAATGGATCCTGTTACCTGTGAAACTAGACAGTCCAACAGTTTGCCATACAGGTACAGTATAGTTGCTATGGAATGGCACTTTTCCATGTATCCAAGGTGGGTATGAACAAGCGTGTGAAAAGACATAAAAATTTGTCCACGGTAAGTGACCTTGGACAAAATAAATATACGGCGTGTGCACCTTTAGCAATTGCCCACAGCATTAATACGTTCCACAGACATTTTCGTGTTCGGGATTAAAAGCCGTGCCGATAGATTACTGATGATCTTTTAATTTTATGAAGTCGCACACTTTTTTCTAGTCTTAATGTCATCTCAGTTAATGCATCGATTATTTTAAGTAATGTTTTGCTCCAACATAAGGCTGTCACGAATGATCGAAAAATCGATCAACCATTGAATGAGGTCATAATCAACAATTTTTTTCAATGATCGATTATTTGACTGGACATGTGCTGTCATACCTTTTTGTTAAACAAAGGGGAAATATTGATTCACAAGCTATTGTTTCACATAAAGGACCTATTTCGACAACAAATGTGTGTGTGATCGGGGTTAAAACATAAAACCAATATATAATGTAGCTTCAAGTTGCGGCACCACACAAGTTAATGTTAGCCGAAAACCCAGTCATCATCAGATGCATGATCACTCACTTCCCAATATTTCTCATTCCTTTGATGTGAGTCATGTGACCTGCCAAAAAAACATCAACGTTGTTACGAGGTTGTATTCTTCTGCCGAGTATCAAAAGCATGCTGTCAATTGCATGTCTTTGATCTTTCCCCTCCTTTTGAACTCAAATTACTCAATTTCCAACCGATACATAAAATTTATAAAAGTCGAAGTAAAATGTGCCTGAAAAATACTCTGTCAACAAAAATAACATAACACTCAATGATGCATTACTGTCATTGGCTACATTGTATTCCTTGCCAATAAGACATCGTCGAGTTTTGAGTTGTTTTTGTTTTTATCAATTTGATACTTGATAAGCAATTTTAACATACAGAAAGTAAAGAGGGAAAAACTTCGAAATGCTATGTTATTTATTTTGAAAGTATGATGATTTATTTTGTTCTCCGACGTACCGCAACCTGATGTTTCATTTCCACGTGTAAAGCTTTGTTGACTTGACATTCCCTGAGGCGAAATTACGCATTGAGCACGGATTGGGCTATTAGTGAGTTTAGTATGCATTTTTCTATGATTTGAAGTTTGAATCTATGCGATGTAGATTCTGTTTTGTCAAATTTTTCAAGGTTTGATGTTCGTTTGCTTCATTTACGATTAGATATTTTAATTTTTAACGCCTCCCAAGTTATTTCATAGACAAAGTTCTAGGAAACGAGACAGAAATATTAACCATAAATAATCAACCGTCAATTTTTATGACAAAATAATCGATTATAAAAATTCATAATTGTGACAGCCTTACTCTAACATGTGACAGAATGTCACTCTATCACTGCCGTCGCACAGCCTCTAGGTTATTGTCACTTTACTTGATGCTTTTCATGCAAGCAGTCTCCACCAATGAGGTTAACTTTCCTCTACGTTCGTCTCAGAATAATGTTCATACAGGCAAAGCCTACTCCACCTATGTATGGCTTGCCTTCTAAAACAGGTAATGCTGTTTAGCTAAATGCAATTAACTCCCTGAGCTTGAACTTCGTGTTTCTGATCCTATTCTCATATATGGCCATCGACTTGGCCCGCAACTGCTCCTATTGTAAATATGATCTCTATGGCTCCCCTACATCACCACACGCCTTTCTTTTGCACCTTTGCAGCACCTCCTCTAAGCTATAGTATGGGACATCCCTATCTACTCGCAACGACCCACAGCCTTACACACCTTCAGACTGGAATTAATTTTTCAAGAAATCGATAATAGATTGTAAATCCAATAATGATCGAACCCCTTTTGGGAGCCTTATGGCATGAAATGGGTGAATATTTTGGGGTGCCCGCAGAGCACAACTATGCTTCCGAAGGCACCATCTATAGATTAGGAGAATACCAAGCATATTGCCCCTTTTGCTAACAAACAGCGAGAAAAACTGGTAATAGCCCACATAACAAAAATATATTTCCCTTGCTTTTTTGGGATGCTTTAGGGACCCAGAAGGGTGCAAAATTTGGGGGACCCACAGCGCACGACTATGCGTCCGAAGGCACCGTCTATAAATTTGGAGAATACCAAGCAGATATCCCCTTTTGCTAACAGACAGGGTACAAAATTTGTGTGTGTGGGGGGGGGGGGGGGGGGGGTGGGGGGGGGGGGGAGGGGGGCGAACAGAACCACTGTGGTTAGCAAGACACCTACTGTGTATTTTGGGAATGCCGAGCTAATTGACTCATTATCTAACAAGATTTCACCAAAACCAATAGTAGACCATAAAGCAAAAATTTACAGAACCCTTTCTGGGATCCTTATGGCCCAAGATTGGTGCATAATGTGGGGGAGGGGTCCTGCAGCACCCCACTATGTTTCCCAAGGCATCATCACCGGATGGGTGCAAAATTTGGGGCACGCTTAGAACCACTGGGATTAGCCAGACAGCCCTTGTTTATTTTCAGAATACGAAGCTAATTGACCCTTTCTCTAACAAGATTTCATACACAACGATAATAGACTGTAAATCCAATAATGACAGAACCCATTTTGGAAGCCTTATAGCACAAAATTGGTGCATATTTTAGTGGATCCACAGAGTAGCACTATGCTTTTAAAGGCACCTATGCGGCACCTCCTCTAAGCTATACAATTAAAACTAAAAGTCCTGTCTTGAAATGCGCACAAATAGCACGTCGATAAGCGTGTTAATCTACTTGTTGTGACCATAGTGAGGCTATCAAATTCTGTAGATATGGACTGTGCACAAGGAATGTTTCAGCCAATGGACCTCCGGGTAACCCGGAGGTCCATTGGCTGAAACATTGCCCGTGTTTGCAAAAAGTAAACAGGAGAACCTGCCGTGCTTTGGATGCTATTTGATATGGCAATAATTTGAATTGCACGCAATTACTATGCGCAATTAAGCCTAGATAAGCGCACAATTCGTGACTGGACTTCTAGTTTTAACTGTAGCATGGGACATCCCTATATACTCGTGACCCACAGCCTTACCTTCAGACTGGAATTAATTTTTCGTGAAATCGATAATAGGTTGCAAATCCAATAATGATAGAACCCATTTTGGGAGCCTTATGATACAAATGGGTGCATATTTTGGGGTGCTCACAGGGCACAACTATGCTTCTGAAGGCATCATCTTTAAATTTGGAAAATACCAAGCAGATTGCCCCTTTTGCTAACAAACGGCGAGAAAAGCTGATAACAGCCCATATACCAAAATATTATATTTCCCTTGCCTTTTAGCTTGACAAAGTCAAGATGAGCTATTGCCATCATGTGTGCGGATGTCTGAGTCTGTTCACATTTTCCTTTAGTTCACACTACACCCATAGTTCTTGTCTGATCGTCACAAAATTTCATATGCAGGTTTGGGGTCATTTCTAGATGAGAATGTCTCCGTTTGGTCGCGATTGGTCAACTGGTATGGCTGCCCAAACCCAAAACCCGAAAACCATTAGCACAGTCTACAGGTCGTATTTATGAAGGGATTTCATTGTAACTTGCAGGATGCATCTGTATAGTGCCTAGATGAGAACGTCCCCTTTTAGTCATGATCTGTCAACTGTGATGGCTGCCCAAGCCCAAAACCCAAAAACTTTTAGCACAGTCTGCAGGTCATTTTTAATATGGAGGGATTTATTTCATTGTACATGTATGTATTATATGCTTTTAACGTGTACATTGTAGCTCAATGTGAAGCATTATTGTATATGTCAGGTGTCAAGATGAGCTTTACCATAACAATACTTGGAGACTTTTAATGATTTATAAAGAGTCTCATTTCTGTGGACTTCTTTGTATTTTGGCTTCCCTTATCAAAATTAGCATAACGGGTTATGCTTGGTCTTAAATAGAGATATAAATTTTCATTGCGGTGACTTCTGCTTGTCCCCATTTTGTTTAGTTGTCAGGGATCTCTATCCTTCTATTCTCCTGTAGGAGTTTTTGTTTTTAGCTCACTTGAGCAAAGCTCAAGGTGAGCTTTACTAATCGCTTTCCATCCGTCATCGTCCGTCGTCGTCCGGCGTAAACTTTACAAGACCAACTTCTCCAAAGAAACCACTGGCCCAATATTTTTCAAATGTTGGGTAAATGTTTATTACCTAATGTCAATTCAGATTTGTTCAAATGAAGTTGCCCCTCCTCCTGGGTGGGGCCACGCCCCCAAGGGGCACCAAAATCTTTGAAAATCTTCTTCTCATGAACCAGCAGCAGCAGAGACTTGATATTCGGTATGTAGCTTCCTTTTGAGGTGTAGAATCAAGTTTGTTCAAGAGAAGTTTGTCAGGCATTATTTGCCTTCGTTATGGGAGGGGCAAAGATTTTGGCCACGCCTAAAATTTCTATTTTCTGAACCGTGACGTCGATTTGAACCAAATTTGATATGAGATGATAATGGGTCATAAGTAGTTGATTGATGCAAAAAAAATTTTCTCATTGCCCCGTGGGAACCTCGGGAGCTAAAAATAGGAAAAACCTTAAAACTGCCATATCTCCAAAACTACACGGCACAGAGAATTCTTATTTTGTATAAAGCTTACTTTTATCCTGTAGAATAGAATAGTTAAAAAAATCCCTATCGGTTTAATCACAAGGTACTTTTTTCAGGACTTTGAAAAAGTGCTGAGTCAGCACTTTTTAACACTGTAGGCAATGGGAAAAACATTAAAAAATCTTCTTCTCCAGATCCAGCAGGCAGAATCTTTTGATATTTAGTATGCAACATTGTAGGGTGGATCTGATTCAAGTTTGTTTAAATCGGCCCCCTGGGTTCGTATTTGCACTCAGTATAGGAGCCTGATTTCGAACTTAGTGCATTTCAGGCAAATTTCTTTAAAAATCTTCTCCAGATCCAGCAGGCAGAATCTTTTGATATTTGGTATGCAACATTGTGGGGTGGATCTGATTCAAGTTTGTTCAAATCGGCTCTCTAGATTCATATTTGGGCTCACTATAGAAGCTCAAATTCGAACCTAGTGCATTTCAGGCAAATTTCTTCAAAAATCTTCTTCTCCAAATCCAGCAGGCAGAATCTTTTGATATTTGGTATGCAACATTGTGGTGGGTGGATCTGATTCAGGTTTGTTCAAATCGGCCCCCCTGGATTCATATTTGGGCTCACTATAGAAGCCCGAATTTTAACTTAGTGCATTTCAGGCAAATTTCTTCAAAAATCTTCTTCTCCAGATCCAGCAGGCAGAATCTTTTGATATTTGGTATGCAATATTGTGGGGTGAATCTGATTCAAGTTTGTTCAAATCGGCTCCCTAGATTCATATTTGGGCTCACTATAGAAGCTCGAATTCAAACTTAGTGCATTTCAGGTAAATTTCTTCAAAAATCTTCTTCTACAGATCCAGCTGGCAGAATCTTTTCATATTTGGTATGCAACATTGCGGGGTGGATCTGATTGAAGTTTGTTCAAATCGGCTATCTAGATTCATATTTGGGCTCACTATAGAAGCTCGAATTCGAACTTAGTGCATTTCAGACAAATTTCTTCAAAAATCTTCTTCTCCAGATCCAGCTGGCAGAATCTTTTGATATTTGGTATGCTACATTGTGGGGTGGATCTGATTCAAGTTTGTTCAAATCGGCCCCCTGAGTTCATATTTTTGCTCAGTATAGGAGCCCAATTTCGAACTTACAGTACGCGCCAAGTGTACCCTGTCTCAAACACCCGACACGGTGGACGATTTTCTGAAAATCACCGGCCAACACGGTGTAATTTGACCAAATTAATCACCGTGTGCAGCAGTGTTTAGGTGTGGAAAAGATTATCTCCTTCTTGGTAAATCAATGTGTGCAACGTTGATTCACTGTGAAATGGATCATTTCCTTCTTGGTAATGTAATTAACTGGCTACCAATTGCGCTACTGTGAAAACGTGTGTTGAAATGGGGTCTGGCGAACAGGCTAAGCCTATTTAAACGTGTGTTGATTCAAACTGGTGATGTCACATTTAGAAAAAATAAAAATTACCGCTCACATCTGCATGAAAACGATCGTACCAACAAGTCTATTTCATTTTCGTTCAGTACTCTGGCCATAAAGGGATAATGGTTTCAAAACGCAACTGAATTCTGACCACAGAGATTTTCAGGAAATCTGCCAATTTCACGGCCGATTTCGATCACACAGTGATTCACTGATTTTTCCATTGCATCCTGCGGTTGCAGTGGGATGAGTAAAAAAATCCACCTTAAAATCTGTTCGACTTTCACACAAGTCTACAAAGAATATTTGGTTGTAATAATAATTAATAATATATAAGGCAAAATCCACTTTTCAATCAGATGTCAGATTTTAAAAACAGAAAATTTCTTCATTCTCTTTAAATGTTCCGATGGAAAACAATATAATGTTGTGTAACTAGTGTTAACAAAGACCTCATCCCATTGCACCCCACGTCTGAGAAATTTGTTCCATGGAGAACTTGGACCAGTCGAAGAACACCCCCCCTCCAACCACCACCTCCCCCCCCCCCCCACCTTCCTCCAAAGAACGCTGCATGTGTTGAAGAAATTTGAAGCAAGTTGGTCTTATGAAAGGAATAGATGGATGGAGAGGGGGAGGGGTCATTTTCGGCCCACCGGGAGTCCGAGATGTTTCAATTTAACCTGGGACATTGTGTTCCCGATATTTTTGAAAACTCAACACGAAAATGTGCCGGGTAAAACAACACTTAGGTTGAAACTACCACTGAAAGCCATTTCAGCCACCGATCATATTCTGAGAAACTAGAACTAAAGGCATTACAAGCTCCTAACATGCTGCCAATTGACACTGTGCTTGAAATTTAATTCCCTCTTTTGAACGGTACAGGACAAGTTACAGACAAGTTTTACAACGTCCCCCCCCCCCCCCCCCCCCCCCCCTCCCCCACCGCCGAAAATGCCGGCATAGAAGTTATGGACAGAAAAACAACATGAACATAGTTATGCATCAATTGTCCCTCCCACCAACTCTCAATACCCTGTTTTACTTCTCTGCCCTCTATTGTGCCATTCACAAAAACTCTGGCAATTGAATGTCCTGAAGTTTCCAATTTGACAGAAAAAATACTTTCGACTTCATCGTCACAGTGTTGTTTTGAATGTCGCATGTCATTTACCACTTAACCCTTTACCCAACAAATCGCCTGCATCCGCCCGCGTAATATGCAAATTCAGCAGTTGAAAAAATATTATTTTTAAAAAAATTCAACAAAACCATATCATGTGACCCCTCGTTGGAACGAGCTCGTTCCAACAAGGAGTCACATGATATGGTTTTGTTGAAATATTTTGAAAAATTTGAAAAAATGTTATTTAAAATAATAAATTTTGATATCGTCTGCGTTGAGTAAAGGGTTAATAAAGGCTTCGGTGCCCCGGTATATTGTACATTACGAAACATTTCAATGTCTGTGGGTGCATTCAGATTTTAACGCCAACATTTTAAAAAATGTCAATCATTTAAATGCTGCAAATCTCCTTTTGCCATTTAAATAGTGGGTAGTTCAGATAAAAAAAAACAAAAAAAAATGAAAAGCCACACTTAGACTAGCATTAACCGTCCCCCTTTTGTGTTTTCACAGGTGCTTAATTACAGTAGATTGTTTTGTAATTAAACTGGTGGCAATTAGACACTCACCGAAATTGGATTAAGTGCTGGCCATACAAATCAATCAGCTTCCTTTTATTGTGCAGGCCTTCTGAAGTTATTGTTTACAAAAACAATGCTCTGATCTCACAATGCACCCTGAAAAGTAATTAAATATTCAATACTATTCATGCAATTGAATTAAATATTTTGAGAATGGCGTCAATAAATCCATTCCCGACTTGTGTATTGTTTGCCGATGCTCTGCATTCCTTAAGTTCAGTGTACTCACAGTGACATCTCATCACATTGAATAGAAGCCTTACCTTTTTCTGAATTCATGACGCATTTGAATATTGAAATTCCATTGCATCTTAATACAAATGCTTATCATTTCAAGTCTAAGGATTTTGTGAGAGTGTGGTGGGGGGAAGGGGAGCCCATCGAGAAGAATAACATGTTTGAGCCTTTTACCGGATTCATGTAGCGGCTAGATGGGGCGAGCACAAGAGGTGTGCCCCTGAAACAAATGTGAAATTCAAGACAAAAAACCCTCAGGGCTCAATTTCCTTGACTGAATCTGCTTGTGTCCATAATTTATCAGTTGTGGAACAGGAAGGCATTAATAATTAGGCAACATCACTGGGGTGGGGGCACGACTGAAATGGGGGAGGGGTATGTGCCCGTCAGCCAACCCCTCCCCTATCTGGCTGCACCACTGGAAAGCCCACACGAAATATTTGTTTAAATTATTTAAAAAAAAAAATATTGCAGCCCTCTCGACAATGAGCCTGTGGAGTAAGTTTCAGTATGCCCACCCCTACTCCGCAATGCAGTAGATAAATGTCTACATCTGTAGATCAGCACTCTTTGCTTCCAAGGTTTCCCCACAATGATGTGCATTTATTTAAATCACGGTGTCTCTATGTTCTCCTCTTAGGTTTCTCTTGGACTGGTGTATTTTAAATGGAACTTGGTTTCAACTGCATTCAGGTTCGAACTTAGGTGGGCAGAAGGTGGCTTCGTGTTTTGTACAGAGCAAGTGTTCAGACGAGAATTAGCATTTTCGTGTTTAGCATACAAATAAACAAATTAAGGCTAGAACCATTCTTCGTTGTTTTTTGTTCGATGAACTTTTTTATTTTTAACGTGCATTATCCCAACAAAACATATTTCATTAGATTAATGGCCATTCGCATATTTCTTCAAATGTTTATGCACCACAAAACAACCGCCCCACATGAACATTCTATTCGAGTATTTGGCTTTTGCACTGCTGAAAATCACTGTAGCCCACAAATCCCGTAATATAATGTTTTGGTGTGGCACAACCCACGGGAAGTACCACGGCAAAACATTATTTTACGGACTTTGAATCCAAGTGTGAACTATCGTTGGTGGCATAGGAAGCATTTGAATGGTGGGTGGGGTCAAATTTCTGAACGTTGGGGGGGAGGGCACACATTTCTGATTATTAAGTGATATGGCTGGGCAGGCAGATGTCGAAGGCATCTGACACAAGCGCTGAAGCCGCAAAGTGAATGACGGAAAGGTGTCTACCCCACTGCCGTAGAAATGCAAATACATGCACATTTACACCACTGAAGTTTGTTTTAAACTTTTATACATGGACGAAATAGACGACGCAAATTTGTACCAGCTGAAAACGAAGTGGAAGATTTCTGCTTTTTCGACGCACATTGTCGTGTGCGCACACGACTTTTTACATGCACATGTTTGGTTCCACGAAAAGTCGAAAATGCAAATGTATCGAAGGCACACACATACAATGATACATGCATTGGTCAGTATTTCTATTATTTCTTTCTCCGCGTACACATTCAGGGCTTTGTCCTCATCTTAATTTGTTGTTGTCGTTGCACAGATGCATGTAATCATTGAAACATTTATCGATTTGAGTGCTTTTAAATAAAACACGGTTGAACACTGTGGCGGAATAATGGACATTAAGTAGTCATTATCGCTACCGAAAAACATCAAATGCTGGCTTTAAGTGGAAAGGGTTAATCTATTTAATCCCTTATCCGATTAATCACGGTGTTTGAAAATTAGCCACCATGTGCAACCCGGCTGAAATTTGCGTTTTTCACTCATCACCGGGGCGGGTGTTTGAGACAGGATACACTTGGCACGTACTGTAGTGCATTTCAGGCAAATTTCTTAAAAAATTTTTCTCCAGATCCAGCTGGCAGAATCTTTTGATATTTGGGATGCAACATTGCAGGGTGGATCTGATTCAAGTTTGTTCAAATCGGCCCCCTGGGTTCATATTTGGGCTCAGTATAGGAGCCCGATTTCGAACTTAGTGCATTTCAGGCAAATTTCTTAAAAAAGTCTTCTTCTCCAGATCCAGCAGGCAGAATCTTTTCATATTTGGTAAGCAACATTGTGGGGTGGATCTGATTCAAGTTTGTTCAAATCGGCCCCTGGGTTTATATTTGGGCTCAGTATAGGAGCCCAAATTTGAACTTAGTGCATTTCAGGCAAATTTCTTAAAAAATCTTCTTCTCCAGATCCAGCAGGCAGAATCTTTTGATATTTGGTATGCAACATTGTGGGGTGGATCTGATTCAAGTTTATTCAAATAGGCTCCCTAGATTCATATTTGGGCTCACTATAGAAGCTTGAATTCGAAGTTAGTGCATTTCAGACAAATTTCTTAAAAAATCTTCTTCTCCAGATCCAGTAGGCAGAATCTTTTGATATTTGGTATGCAACATTGTAGGGTGGATCTGATTCAAGTTTGTTCAAATTGCCCCCCCCCCCCCCCCCTGTGTTCATATTTGGGCTCAGTATAGGAGCCTGATTTCAAACTCAGTGCATTTCAGGCAAATTTCTTAAAAAATCTTCTTCTCCAGATCCAGCAGGCAGAATCTTTTGATATTTTGTATGCAACATTGTGGGGTGGATCTGATTCAAGTTTGTTCAAATCGGCCCCCTGGATTCATAATTGGGCTCACTATAGAAGCTCGAATTGGAACTTACTGCATTTCAGGCAAATGTCTTTAAAAATCTTCTCCAGATCCAGCAGGCAGAATCTTTTGATACTTGGTATGCAACATTGTGGGGTGGATCTGATTCAAGTTTGTTCAAATCGGCCCCCTGGGTTTATAACAGGGCCCAGTATATGTTATGCAGAAGGCCTACATCACCTCCTCTCCTAAATGTCTTCGAAAATCTTCTTCTCAAGATCCAGCAGGCAGAATTTTTTGATATTGGGTATGCACCATGCTTAGGGGGGTGAGATTCAATTTTGTTCAAGCCAAGTCCATGGGCTCATATTTGAGCTAACTGTGGGGGCCCGAATTATAACTTAGTTCAAAATGAGGAAGTGTCTTTAAAATCTTCTTCAGATCCAGCAGTTGGAATGTTTTGATATTTGGTATGCAGCATCCTTAGGGGGGTGAGATTCAAGTTTGTTCAAGCCATGTCCCTAGGTCCATATTTGGGCTCACTGTGGTGAGCCTGAATGATAATTTAGTTCAAAATGAGGAATTTTCTTTAAAAATCTTCTTCTTCAGATCCAGCAGTCGGAATGTTTCGATATTTGGTATGCAGCATCCTTAGGGGGGTGAGATTCAATTTTATTCAAGCCAATGTCCCCAGGCTCAATATTTGGGCTCACCGTGGGAGCTTGAATTGTAACTTAGTTCGAAATGAGGAATTTTCTTAAAAAAATCTTTATCTTCAGATCCAGCCGTCGGAATGTTTTGATATGTAGTGTGTAACATCCTTAGGGGGTGGGGAGACATGGGGGGGGGGGGGGGGGGGGTGAGATTCAAGTGTTGTTAAAGCCATGTCCCTAGGTCTATATTTGGGCTCACAGTGGGAGCTCGAATTGTAACTTAGTTCAAAATGAGGAATTTTCTTTAAAAATCTTCTTCAGATCCAGCATTCGGAATGTTTTGATATTTGGTGTGCAGCATCCTTGGGGGAGTGAGATTCCAATTTGTTAAAGCCAAGTCCCTGGGTTCATATATGGGCTCCCTGTGGGAGCCTGAATTATAACTTAGTTCAATATGAGGAATATTCTTTAGAAATCTTTTTTTTAGCTCATCTTGACAAAGTCAAGCTGAGCTAATCTCATCGCTCTCCATCCGTCGTCTGTCGTCTGTCAACACCATGTTTTGGTCTTCTCCTCCAAAGCCACCGGGCCAATTCAAGTGAAAGTTTGTGTGAGTGATATTCCCAAAGGGGCATTTCATTTTTGTTCACCTCAGCATGCCCAGCCGCATAGGATGGAGTGGGGGAAAATGCTCCAAAATATTTTAAAAATCTTCTTCTCAAGAACCAGTGTGTACAATGACTTGATATTTGCTATGGAGCTTCCATATGAGGTGTAGAATCAAGTTTGTTCAAACGAAGTTCGTGAAGTAATATTTGGCTTTGTAATACGAGGGGTAAGATTTTTGGCCCCCGCCCAAAATTTATATTTTCTGAACCGATGGTCCGGTATGAACCAAATTTGGTTTGTGGTAGTATTGGGTCATAAGTACTTGACTCAAGCAAAAAAAAAAAAATTACCGCATCCCCATGGGAACCCTGGGAGCTAAAAATAGAAATATTTTCAAACGCCCATATTTCCCAAACCCCACGGAACAGAGAGCTTTTATTTGGTATGAAGTATCCTTATGACCAGTAGAATTGAATGGTAAAAAAAAATTGCCATCGGTTATGTTAGGGTGTTCTGTAATGGGCATCGAAAAAATGCTGAGTCAGCATATTTGCAAAAATTTTAAAAAATCTTTTCTCCAGAACCAATCGTCAGAATCTTTTGATATTTGGTATACAGCATTCATAGGGGGGGTCAGATAAAAGTTTGTTGAAATAAAGCTCATTGGTTCATATTTGGGCTCACTACAGGAGCCCGAAGTTTTAACATAGGGTAATATGGGAAATATTCTTTAAAAATCTTCTTCAGAACCACCAGTCAGAATCTTTTAATATTTGGTATACATCATTGTTATGAGGGTCAGATTCTAGATTGTTCAAACCAAGTCCCTTGGTTAATATTTGGGCTTCGTACGGAAGCCCAAATTTTATCTTTGTTCAATATGGAGGGTAATTTTTTAAAAATCTTCTTCAGATCCATCAGTCAGAATGCTTTGATATTTGGTATGCAACATCTCTATGGGGGTCAAATTCAAGTTTGTTCAAATCAGATCCCTAGGTATATATTTGGGCTCACTATGGTAGCCCAACTTTTTACTTAGTGCAATATGAGGAAATTTCTTTAAAAATCTTCTTCTTCAGATCCACCAGTCGGAATGCTTTTATATTTGGTATACAACTTCTCTAGGGGGGTCAGATTCCAGGTTGTTCAATTTGAGTGCCTAGGTTAATATTTGGGCTCCATATGGGAACATGAAATTTAACTTAGTACAATATGAGGGAATTTCTTCAAAAATCTTTTTCTTCAGATTCACTTGTCAGAATGCTTTCACATTTGATATACAACATCTCTAGGGGGTTCAGATTCAAGTTTGTTCAAATCGGATCCATAGGTTAATATTTGGGCTTGCTATGGTAGCCCAAATTTGAACTTAGTACAATTCGAAGAAATTTCTTTACAATTTCTCTTCTTCAGATCCAACAGTCAGAATGCTTTCATTTTCGGTACACAACATCTCTAGGGAAGTCAGATTCAACTGTGTTCAAATCAAGAGCCTGGGTTAATATTTGGGCTCTCTATGGAAGCCGGAATTGGCCATTTTGCTGAAGAATTAAAAATTTTGGATTCAGTACCTTCTAGAGGTACTAGGATTAATCCACATAGGTTGTATCAAGGGGTTTCATAGGGGAGCTCTACATTTTACTTATGATCAACTGAAGAAAAGGCATGATGCCCAGATTATTTTTGTCACTCCTGAGAGACTCAAGGATTGACAGTGTAGCCTAATGAGATGGCTTGCTTAATGTAGACTCATTCTTGGACTCTGTTTAAATTGTGTTCTGTACAAGATGAGCACATCAGGCCCTGTGGGGCCTGTTGTTTTGTTTAGATCCACTGGTCATAATCTTTGGATATTTGGAATAAGCTTTTAGGAGGAGCAGATGCAACTTGAAATCAATTCTCTGGGTTGATATTTAGGCTACCATGTCAGGTGAGCGCCCTCAGGCCCCCTGGGGCCTTTTGTTACTGTATTAGTAGTCTATTTCTGGATGCAACTGTACCACATATAATTATACATACGTTGGTGGTGGTTATTATCTTCTGTGGTAGATATGGTGATTGTTATCCCGTGTGGAAGACCACACAGAAAATAAGTTTTATTATGCTGGCTCTCTCATTGGCGGGGGTTTGGGGGAGGTTTCCAAACCCTACCGATGGGAGCACCATGCCCACCCCACGTCAGGCCTACAGCCTTTGGATATGCCTGTAGCATACATCGACCTGCCCCCCCCCCCCCCCCCCCCTCCCAATTAAAAACAAAACCCCAAAGTTTTATTATGCTGATCCAGAACAAAATACAGCATACTATCTTCTCAAAGTCAATGATAACTCAATGTTATGCCTACTTGCACTCAAGGGACAAAATACACTGCCACCCATACTATTCTGTAGATTATGAGGCCTAAAACATAAAACAAACCAAGAGCATGAACTTTTGCTGGCAAAGAAATAATTACGAAATTAAAAAATAAAATAAAAAACAGCCCGCCCACATACAGTTAAAACTAAAAGTCCTGTCCTGAAATGCGCACAAATAGCACATCGATATGCGCATTAATCTACACGTTATAACCATAGTAAGGCTATCAAATTCTGTACATATGGCCTGTGCACAAGCAATGTTTCAGCCAATGGACCTCCGGGTAACCCGGAGATCCATTGGCTGAAACATTGCCCGTGTTTGCTATAAGTAACCAGGAGAACCTGCCGTGCTTTGGATGCTATTTGATATGGCAATTGCATGTAATTCCTACGCGCAATTAAGCCCAGATAAGCGCTCAATTCGTGACAGGACTTATAGTTTTAACTGTACAATTTTACAAAAAATGGCCTGAAAAACAGAAGATCAACTTTGTGGAGCTTAATTGGGTCTTTATATTTCATTCATGATGTGATATTTTTTTTTTTATTCTAGTGCCCATCAGGAAGCCCAGGAATGCCAGGATTAGGAGGACCAAAGGGACATAGAGTAAGTTTTCTTTCAATCTTTACAAACAACTTCGTCATTCATTTCATTTTGAAATCATATATTTAATCTTTTATTACTCGCCTGTTCTTTGTAATCCCCATCTACAGCAACAGTGAACCATGCGGAAAATGAAAATCTGTTCCGCACATATGTGCAGACAGAAATCGTTTACAGGCTACTTTTAAATAGAAGCAAAATTTCACTGGAATTTTTTACAAATCGTGCAACACAAATCCAAGTTTGAATCGCTAGCTGAAAATTGTCCCCTGAGTTCCAATGTGTTTTATGTGCCAGTAGGCACATAGAACATATTGGAGCTCAGGGGATAAAACAGTAACACAGGTTCCCTTCACAAATTTGGTTGGTGTTAAATGTGTTCTTTTTGTTAATAGTTGTTAAATGAATTGCTGAGTGCCCTTGTAATAATTTTTTTTTATAGACACGAAGGCATGTAATAAACACAGAATGACATGCATGTGTGAATAGGTTACAGTTAAAACTAGAAGTCCTGTCACGAATAGTGCGCTTATCTAGGCTTAATTGCGCGTTGGAATTGCACGTAAGTGCCATATTGAATGGCATCCAAAGCACGGCAAGTTCTCCTGGTTACTCATAGCAAACACATGCAATGTTTCTGCCAATGGACCTCCGGGTTACCCGGAGGTCCATTGGCTGAAACATTGCTTGTGCACAGGCCATATGTACATAATTTGATGGCTTTACTATGGCCACAACGCATACATTAACGCGCAGATCAATGTGCTATTTGTGCGCATTTTATGACAGGACTTCTAGTTTCAACTGTAATTGATATGGCACTTGTGCCATCATGGAAGGATAAAACTTGAGGCCTGTGGTCTCTCATTCTATCCTTCCGTGCAGGCACTCGTGCCATATCAATTAACCCATTCACACATACGTGTCATTCTGTGTATTTATCTAACACAACTGCGCAACCAATATTTCTTAATGACGAGAGAGGGAAACAAAGTTCAAATCCTAAATGTCGCCTATAAAATTTTGAACTCAAATTGTCGTGTTTGGTCCGAAATCACTGGCTTTTATTTCGAGCGATAAATGATGTAATTGCACGTGCATGACGTCACACGTCCGCATCATGGTTCTTTTCAAATATTTCGTTCTCTCTGCATTTCCAATTATTTACTTTGGCACGTATTGGGTTGTATAAAAAAAATTGAGGTCAAGTGTTGCAGTCACTGCCAGGATTCGTGGATTTTGTGTTGTTTTGGGTTTGTATTTTTATGAAACCTCCGACCAGATGTAGTATTGTGAGTCCCTTGGGAATTTAGAGAATTGTAGGAGGAAAAAATACATATATTTTTATACTGTACCAATGACCCAGACTTAGCTGGTGCAAACTCATTAAATTCAGGGCCAAACCAAATTTTGCCCCCCCCCCCCCCTCCTCCCCCCCAATCCCCAAATTTTGCATCAAAAACCAAAAAATTGATGTCCTGGTAGGTCCACCCCTCTTTTACTGTACTGCGCATGTGCAATGTCAAGGAGGTCTTGAAATTCCCTCCAAAATGTCATTCTTTCTTTGTTTGGCCCTGTAAACAGTGTCACATCACTGATATTTGTGCTGTAAATCTCAGTTTTAATGATGCCAGACACATAATTATGAGAGAAATGGTGGATAGGAAGTGCATTTAGGATGAGAAGAGGAGAAAAACAGTGGTTTCCAATGTTCAGGGCTGTAACTTAACATTTTTTTATAAAAATTTATTGATGTTGCCTATTGTCGAGGCATAGCCCTGCTGTTGTCATTCTTGCCATGAATGTTCCATTGTTTGTTCCTTGTTTCCTCTCTCCCTTTCCTTCATTCCCCCCTTGCCATTCTCCCATGCTTTTTTGGCTTATTTTTGTAATTTTTATTACTAAAAATTTTTTTTGAGTTTTGGCTTGGTTACAGAATTTTTTTTTTTCTGTTCTGTCCCCATGTTTACATCCTCACCCTAGGGGTGTTTAGGCGTTTAGGTCTGCATCTACCATCTGATGCTCTGCAGTCTCTTCTAGGGAAGGCTCTGTTTAGCATCAGATAGTGTTTAAATTGGACACGGATTACTGGGCCATGTTTACCAGTGCCTGAAGTCAGTTTTCTGTTTTTTTTACACTGTTTGTTTATGTTGACAACAGTTACTTCTGATAAGTGATTCCTTGTCTTCTGCATTAATTATTCATATTAAGATACATTAATATTGTCCGTAGTGTTGCATTAATTTTTTCAGAATGATTTAAAATTTTTGTCCACACTTAGGCTTTTTTGGGATCCATTTGGGGTCTGGGTTCCCTTTGGGAACTTGGGCTTTTCTGAAAAAATTTTTTCAAAAAATGTTTTCTTTTTGAATTGTTTTTTCATGTTATTATAATGGATTTTTATATCTTTGTTTGCAAGGTTTATTGCGGGTACTGTGATTGATTATTTTTACAATGAAAGATTATTGTTCAAATTGTAATGGAAGGAAATCTTCCTCTGATTCTCATGATTTCTGCATTAATTGTAGTCAGTGTACCCGCACTAAGCCTTGTTCTATATGTTCCGAATGGGATGACAAACGTTGGCCACGTGTGTCATGGTATATTGTTAGCGGGGAGCAGGACATGCCAGTCCTCTCTCCGCAAGGTCACTCAAGTTTTTCACTCTCTTTTTCAGAGGAACAAGAATTGGGTGATGTTTCCGTGATGTCGTCTTCCAGTGCGTGTCCGTCGTCACAATCCAGAGAAGAGCTAGCGGCAAAAGTGCTCATGGATATACGGCAATTGCCTAAGAGGCCCCCCGTAGGGTCGACGTCGTTGGCATCTACGTCCGCTAGCTCGCCCGGTGTCGCGTCCATTTACCGAATGGTACAGCACCCGGATTCGTCCGTTGCGGTCCAGGAAAGAATTAAGGGTGTTGCGAGCACTACAAACATTCCTCAGGCACACCCAGTGATGACGGATCTTGGTTTAGGATGGAAGAAGCCTTTGAGTTCGGTTCCTAGCTCGTCCAGCTCCGCACGGGCTACGAGCGAGAGAGGTCTCTCTCTCGTACAACAACATCGCGGTCCGGATGTTGTCGTACAAAATATTCCTCAGTCGGAGCTTACGTCCACCCCTTGGGACGCTCCAGTGTATAAACAGTCCGGAGAGGCTGTATCAAGGGCTTCTTCCTCCTCACGTCAGTGCACTCGATTGCACCTTGGCTATGTGACCGCCGATATCCAGCCGGCATCGCCTTCCAGAGATTCCTCGACAGCCAGGTCACGCCATCCGGTAGCCAGGGATTCGAGGCCACCTTCTTCTGGATGTTTGCATAAGAGAGGTATGCAGGAGACAACGTCCACGGAGCTTCCTGCGGCTAAATCACGCAAGACCGCAGCTCCGCAGGCCTCGATAACGGACGTGCTATCGCAGATAGCACAAATCATAGCAGCATCCGGCAGAAGCCCTATCAGAGCAAGAAGAATCTGATGATGCTGGGTCGGTACGTTCCGCAGCTGGATCGGGAGCGGACGACCGAGATATCCAGGAGGTCCGTCAGGATGGCGAAAGGGATATGGATGAATTGGAGTTCTCCCTTTCGGAACAACACAAAATCGCCATCAAGTTAATCTGGCATTTTCTTCCTGGTGTTGTTCCAGCGGACCAGGATGATGCTCAGCCTGATAGGAGGCTTATAGCGCCAGTGAACACCAAATTTTTTAATCAGTTTAGGGACACTGTCCCAGAGTTTCCGTCTCAGTCCAGGAATGTCTCACGGACATTTGAACTTTTAAACGACGCTATCAATAAACTTGCTGGTAAATCGGGCAAGTCAGCTTTCCTATCGGCTAATGCTCTGATTGTGCCTTTCATTAATGCCAGGAATAGATTTGAAACGGCAGGACAGGGCGTTCAGAGAGTTCCTCTGCATCTAGACGACCAGGCTGAAGACCTGGAATTATCCATGCCGTCGTCTATGTCTATTCATAGCCCTTGGAAACTACAACATCTTCGAATAGAGCAAATTTAGACGCACTCTCGTACGCAGATCACCTTACCAGAGCATTATCGTTACGCCTTGAAGGGCAAGAATTTCAGGATGTACAAACGTCTCTAAGAGTTCTGTCAAGAGCTATTGCCTATTCTACATATAACTCCACCCTTTCAGTGGCTAATCTGGAGTTGGTTAGACATGACGGAACCCTAGCTACGTCCACAAGAGTGGTTAGTAAGGTGAAAAACTCTCTTAGAGTCGCTCCGGTCTCCGGAGAGCTTCTCCTTGACGGCAAGCTTTCTGCTATTTAATATAAGTTAACTAAGAAAGCTTCAGACTCTCTGCTTTTCAAGTCCGCTTCTAGTAAGTCGGAACCAGCAGAAAAAAGTAGGCCTGGATCTTCTGGGACGAGCACGTCCAAGGGAAGTTCCTTTAGATGTGTGTACACGCCCTCTAGGCCTTATTCTCGAGACCGTCAAGGCAGCGACTCTAGCAGATGCCGTAACGCTGGCCGTAATAGGTCAGATGCCCCTAGGTCGACCGCGAGAGGTGAGGGTCAGGGAGGACGTGGTTTCTCCTTCCGAAAGCCTCGCAGGTCCAGGAAGTGATGGTGTAGACCTCTGTCACATTCCTATGGGCGGAAGGTTGTCAAGTTATTTACAAAATTGGGAATTGATTACGGAGGACCCTTGGGTTCGAAGGGTAAATGTGGAAGGACTGAAACTGCCCTTCAAAGGAAAGCCTCCATTAACTCGAAGTCCAAGTTGGACTCATCTTACGTCAAATATTCTAAAAAGAGATGCTCTTCTTTCAGAAGTGCAATCTCTTTTACTGAAGAACGCGATAGAGGTTGTAGAAAACCAGGAATCTCCAGGTTTCTACAGCCATCTGTTTCTGGTTCACAAACCAGACGGCTTGTTCCGTCCAGTAATAGATTTAAGCTGGATAAACAAGCTGATTGTGGCTCCAGAGTTTTACGTGGAGACCATTCGATCGGTCAGAACGAGCATTCAAGTGAACGACTATGCTGTGAGCATAGATCTCAAGGATGCATACTTTCACGTCATGGTACATCCGGCATTCAGAAAGAATCTTCGTTTTGCTGTCCTAGGGGTGGTATATCAGTTCCGTGCGATGTGCTTCGGTCTGAATCTGGCGCCCTGGGCTTTCACTTGGATAATGAACTCGGTTATGACTTACTTCCGAGCTCATCATCTGCGGTAACGTCGGCCTACCTGGACGATATTCTTCAGAGGTACGGCAATGAGTTAACGCTTCAGAACGATGTGCAGAATCTTCTACTATTGCTCTGACGTCTCGGTTTTATAGTAAACGAACAGAAGTCGGATCTGGTACCGTCCAAGTCATTCACCCACCTGGGGATGAGCTTCGAGGCGCACAACAATCTCGTTCGTCTGCCGTTAACCAGAGTGAAATTAGTCAGTTGTTATTCTCGCTATTGTCTAAACTCATTCATGAGACTGATAGGTCTGTGCGGAGCTGCCGCGGATCTCATTCCAATGGGGTGGCTACGCACTCGTCCTCTCCAAATCTTTTTGACTCAGAATTGGAAAGTGAAGACTCATTCGCTCGATGCGGACATTCTCTTGTCAGACCTAGCGAAACAAGAGATTCAGACTTGGGCAGACATTCAGTGGTTAACTCCGGGAGTTCCACTGCAATTGCCGGATCCGAGTTTTACTATCATGACGGATGCCAGTCAAACAGGTTGGGGCGCGACACTATGCCCGTCGGATTCGAGGTGCCAGGGTCTTTGGGATCCTCAATTCTTAGGCATGCACATAAATATCAAGGAAATCATGTCAATTTGGCTTGCGTTGCGTCATTGGATGGACGTTATTCAGAACACACACGTTCAAATTTTGTCCGACAATACGACGGTAGTGGCATATATTCGGAATCAGGGAGGCACTCATTCCATTCCGTTGTTAATCTAATGGAAAGAATCCTTCTGTTTGTACTGGAACATCAGGTTCTACTATCGGTCCGTCATATTCCGGGTCGTCTGAATGTGTTAGCAGACTCCCTTTCACGGAAGGGTCGCCTGTTGCCGTCGGAATGGACTCTCAACAAACAGGTTTTCAATCAGATTTGCTACCAATGGGAGCGACCAATGATAGATATGTTTGCGACGTATCTCAACAATCAGTTGCAGACTTACGTGTCCCCATGTCCGAATCCTCGAGCGTTTGCAGTAGATGCTCTGTCGATCCCGTGGGATGGGGTAATAGGATACGCGTATCCTCCGGCTCTGCTAATTCAGCAGATATTGCTCAAGATAAAGCAATCCCACTGCAAGATTCTGTTGGTAGCATCTCTGTCACCACGAAGACCGTGGATAAATCTACTTATTTAGGGTGACCTCTAGATGGGAGCTATCGATTTTCTTCAATTTCCGGCAATAAATGTTGCCACGGCCAACGTTCGTAGAACTTAGTTTAGTCAGACCTCAATATTTCCCTTTGGCACACCCTACAGGGCCCATTTATGATCAGATTGCTTTGAAACCTGGATTGCTTGTTTGGGGATAACTCTAGATGGGAGCTATCGATTTTCTTCAATATCTGTCAAAAAATGTTGCCGCGGCCAACGTTTTTAGAACTAGTTTAGTCAGACCACAATATTTCCCTTTGGCACACCCTACAGGGCACATTTATGATTTGATTGCTTTGAAACCTGGTATGCTTGTTTGGGGAGACCTCTAGATGGGAGCTATCGATTTTCTTCAATTTCCGTCAAAAAATGTTGCCATGGCCAACTTTCTTAGAATTTAGTCGAGTCAGACCACAATATTTCCCTTTTGTACACCCTACAAGGCACATTTATGATCGGATTGCTTTGAAACCTGGCATGCTTGTTTGGGAAGGCCTCTAGATGGGAGCTATCGATTTTCTTCGGTTTCTGTCAAAAAATGTTGCCACTGGCAAAAAAAAATGACACTGGTATCAATGATCTTCAATTTTGCCATTTCATTTATAACTTACCAAGTTCAAGTTTGTCAAGTTGAGCTACAGTGTCATTGACACTTTCATTTATGTGTTTATCTCAATTTTGGGACGTACAAGTGCAGGAACTGCCCTCAGATGTTTCGGCTGTCGCCCGTCGCCCCGCTTCGGGTGTATTGGAGGATCGCGACCCTTCACTAGTTAAGAGGGTCAGGTGTGAAGCCACTTTGCTGGTTCGTCCTCATGTCGAACCGGCTGGTACGGGCAGTGAGCTTAGGAAGGCCCTCTCTTTACTCACTCAGGTTCTGTCCAAGAGCCTTCCCGTTGCTTCCAGCGAGGCAGCGAATGGTTTCCAGACGCCCCCTATGGCGCCGCCTCCCAAGATTGGAAACAGACCGCTTTCTGATCCCCCGGTGTGCCTACACCATGGGAGGCATCGGCTGGTTTGCCCACGATGGGCTTTGTGTCTTCCGACTCGGGAGGAGTCAGACATCCTTGATGTCGAGAGCCATCAGTCTTCTGCCTTGGGGGCAGCTCTTGACTTTGTGTTTGGAACTAGTTCGAAGGGACTCTGCTGGACACCGGCCGATCCCTTCCTGAGGGGCAGCGCGTTGCTCTTCGATCTGCTTCTTTGGCCGGTCTGCTACTGTTCCATGGGTTCCGTGTCGACGGTCCGGGATGACGTCCCACGTCATTCCAAAGATCAGCTGCTGCTTCGTCGACTTGATCAGCCTGCTTCCTCTGCGAAGCAAAGGGCTGATCCTTCTGCCACCGCTTCTACTTCTTACGGGGTAAGTGTTAGCATCAGCAGGCTAGAGGGAAGTCTCAGGATTCTTCATTCAGTAAAGGAGGTGGTTTCTCCCCTCGCGGGCCTCATCGGGGCTCGAACTGAAGGTCCCCACCTCGATTCATCCCAGATTGGAGGAAGGATAGCAGAGTTCGCAGATTGTTGGGGCACCATCGCATCCGATCCTTGGGTGTTGGATGTTCTTCAGTCCGGGCTGCGAATATCCTTCTGAAGGCACCCCACTTTATCCAGAGTGCCTCTTCCAACCACAGTTCCTTCAGACGTCTTACCTCGGGAGATTTTGTCCACAGAGATAGACAATCTCCTGGCCAAGGGCGCGATCGAGGTTGTCAAGAACATTCAGTCAGTGGGGTTTTATTCCTTCCTGTTCTTGGTGCCGAAGAAGGATGGCCGACTCCGACCGGTTATCGATCTGAGTATCCTGAACCAGTCGATCATTGCTCCCAAGTTCAGCATGGAGACTTTCAGGTCGGTCCACCATTCCATTCACCAGGGAGATTTCGCTTCCAGCATCGACCTGCGAGATGCTTACTTTCTCGTTCCGATTCATCGGGTGTCACGGAAGTATCTCAGGTTCGCTTTTCTGGGGCGAGTTTACCAGTTGAAGGCCATGCCTTTCGGCCTCAACCTGGTTCCTTGGGCCTTCACCCGACTGATGTCGCATTGATAGCCTTACATCGCAGACAGTCCAGGGTGACTACTTCAGCATATCTAGACGATATCCTCCAGAGGCATTCCAATGCTGCCTTACTGGAGTTGGATGTCGACACTCTGTTGAGCTTGCTCACGTCTCAAGAATTCATCTTACGTCGGGAGCTTTTGTCTACAGAGATAGACAATCTCCTGGCTATCGAGGTTGTCAAGAACATTCAGTCAGTGGGGTTTTATTCCTGCCTGTTCTTGGTGCCGATGAAGGACGGCTGACTCCGACCGGTTATCGATCTGAGTATCCTGAACCAGTCTTATCATTGCTCCCAAGTTCAGCATGGAGACTTTCAGGTCAGTCCGCCGTTCCATTCACCAGGGAGATTTCACTTCCATCATCGACCTGCGAGACACTTTCACGTTCTGATTCATCGTGAGTCGCGGAAGTATCTCAGGTTTGCTTTTCTGGGGCGAGTTTACCAGTTGAAGGCCATGCCTTTTGGCCTCAACTTGGCTCCTTGGGCCTTCACCCGACTGATGTCGCATGTGATAGCCTTACATCGCACACAGTCCAGGGTGACAACTTCGGCATATCTGGATGATATTCTCCAGAGGCATTCCAATGCTGCCTTAACTCGAGTTGGATGTCAACACTCTGTTGAGCTTGCTCACGTCGCTAGGATTGAGAGTCAATGAGGAGAAGTCAGATCTGGTCCCTTCTCAGTCGTTTTGTCATCGGGGGATGGCCTTCCGCACTCAGTTCAATACGGTGGTGGTGCCCCAGGCCAGGGCTGTGATTCTCTCAGCTTTTGCTCTGACTCTGTCCCAGTCCACATCCGTGACAGCACGGGGTATTCTCCGGCAGTTCGGTCTCTGCGGGTCGGTGACGGATCTCATTCCTCTAGGTCGGCTGCATGTCAGACCTCTCCAGCACTTTCTGCTCAGTCGCTTGAGGCTGAATGTCGATTCTCTGGATCTGGTGCTTCAGTTACCAGAATCTCTTCATCCTCACGCAGGGTGGCCTGTTGGACTTACCCACATCCAATCGCATTCTGACGGCAGATGCCAGCGATCTCGGATGGGGTGCGATGTTGGATCCTCTAGGTCTTTCCCTTCACGGGATATGGGACCAGGATCGAGCATCTCTACACATCAACCAGAAGGAGCTTCTTGCTCTTCTGAGTTTCAGGCAGTAGATCCCTCACCTGTCTAATCGTGAGGTCCCTCTGTTGTCCGACAATTCGACAGTGGTTGCTTACATTCGGGAAAAGGGTGGCATGCACTCTGTTCCAATGTACGAATTGGCTCGGGATCTAATACTGCTCGCTCAGGATGTCAACTCCAGGGTGGTTGTTTCACTCTGTTCCAATGTACGAATTGGCTCAGGATCTAATACTGCTCGCTCAGGATGTCAACGCCAGGGTGGTTGTTTGTCACATTCCCGGTCATCTGAACGAGCTAGCCGACTCCCTGTCCCGACGGGGCAGGTTCTTTTCCACCGAGTGGATGCTCCACATGGCAGTGTTCCTTCGATCTCTTTGTGACTCGTTGGAACCATCAGGTGGACACTTTCATGTCCCTGTGTCCAGATGCTCTGGCTTTCACGTGGATGCTCTGACCCTCTTTTGGGATGGTCTTGTCGGCTACGCCTTCCTGCCGGTTCCGATTCTGCCTCAGGTTCTAGCCCAGATATGAACCTGCAGTCATCGAATCCTTTTGATCACACCCCTGTCGCCTCGGTGGGTGTGGATCAATCTGCTCAGCTCTCTGTTAGTGGCGGTTCCGGCATGTCTCCCTCTACGTCGCAACTTTCTTTGCCAAAGTTGCCCGAGGAGGTATCAAGTTGACCCGACTTCATTGTGCCTTCGCGCATGTCTTTTATCGGGTCCTGTCTCCTCCGTAGTGGTTTTTAGAGACAAGCAGTGGAGTTGCTTTTCTTCATGGAGGCACTCCACTGGTTTAGCTTCTACATCTCAGTCGAAGGTTCTTCTGTCGATGGTGTGCAATCACTCTGTTGCTTCTGTCACTCCTTCGATCACACAGATTGCGGAGTTTCTGATATATGTTTGTTTCTGGGGGTCTACAGCTATGGGTACACGTCCATGCTTCGGAGACCTTTTTCATATGTGGTACCGCATTGTTTCGACACTCATCCTTGCCTCTCCAAGCTTGTTCAGCTTTTTTCCTTGAAAAGGCCTAAACTGCAGTTTACTCCAAAAAGGACACTTTCTTGTGTGCTGCTCTGCTTGGAGGGGGGAGGGGGGGGGGGGGGGGGGGGGCGCATTCGCGTCGCGTCTTTATCCTGGATGGATATGCGTTTTCTCACATGCCAGATCTCTCCTGCATCCATTTCTCGATGCATTTGTCTTGCTATTCGTGCAGCTTCCGCTCGTCTAGCTACTGGTAATTGTATTACCAGTTGTTTTTTTCTGCCACGAGGTGCGTTCATTGTCTTCCTCTTGGGGCTTTTACTAACTCTGTCATGTTGGATGTTATACTGGCAGCCTACTGGAGAATGCTACCTTCTCCATTTATCTGCGACAGTTGCAGGAGCCGACAGAGGACCTTTTTCTTACGGGCCCTCTTTCTTCGGCTCAGGCTGTTGTCTATTCCAGCCATTCTGCTTTTTACAGGGTCAGTTCCAGCTCCATGCTTTTACTGCCCTTTCTGTCTGTGCGTCGCACTTCACCATATGCCTCATCTTTCATTGTCTTTTACTAATGTTTGTAATGCTATGGTTTGATAGGCCTAGGGATCTCTTCCTCTGTCCACGGTTCCAATGCAATTGAGTCATGTGTGGGTTGGTTATGTGATTCCCTCCATCCTTTTGTCTATTCAGCCAGAAATGTTATAGTAAATTTCCTTTCTTATTATACCTACTGCAATTGTTTACATGGAGGCCCTCCCGTCGTCTTTTTCGGGTAAGAATCCTTCCTCCCCACTGATCACATACCTCCTATGTTGGCGGACTCAGAAGAATGGTTTTGATGACTGCTTTGCGCACTGGTTAACGAAGTCGTGGAATTGTACTAAGAGAAGAGCGACCCTTACTGGAATTGTGCGCCGATGGCGCTCGGCCCAGTTTTGGTTTATTTTTTAAAATTTGTTTTGGTGTTTTTACACCACTTTTCTTTCCCAAAACTCTTGGGAAAGATTAAAATAGAGAGTACATGTATCTTATCCGATTTAGGTTCTTCAACTGTAGTGCAAGCAAATTTACTATAAAATTTATATTTCTATTTCAAGAACATGGGCAATTTCAATCAAATTTGGCATGTAATATAAGTGGTTCCTAAGTAATTATACCCCCACTTTCGAAGAAAATGGGGGTATACTGGATTACATGTGTCCGTCCGTCTGTGCATTGGTGTGTGAGTCCGTCCGAGAATATTCATAACTTAAGTAAATTATTATATTTTTATACTGTACCAATGACCCAGACTTAGCTGGTGCTAACTCTAACAAAACCAGGGCCAAACACAAATTTTGCCCCCCAATCCCCAAAATTTGCATCTAAAACCAAAAGAAATCATGTCCTATAGGACCTCCATACTTCGCCCCTACTGCGCATGCGCAGTGTCAAGGACGTTCCGAAATTGGCGCCAATTATCATTCTCTGTTTGGCCCTTCATCAGTCAACATCTCACTGATCTTTGTGCTTGTAAATCTCAGTTTAAAGGATGCCAGACACGTAATTATTGGAGAAATGGTGATTCTAAGGAGGATATAGAAGGAGGAGAGGAAAAAGGAGTGACAAAAAATAATCAGGGCTGTACTTAAAATTTTTTATGAAATTATGTTAAGTTGCCTATTTTCGAGGCATGGGCCTCTTGTTGTCATTCTTGCTAAAAAGTTGCACTGCTTATTCAGTGTTTCCTCTCCCCTGGTCTGTTAAGTCCCCCCTTGCAATTCTCCCATGCTTTTGGCATATTTTTGAGAAAGATCATTTCTAAAATTCTCTTGGGAGAGTTGCTTGGTTACAGAATGTTTTCTGTTATTTTCCCCATAGTTACGCTTTCACCCATGGGTGTATAAACGTTGTGTTCTGCATATTCCATCTGATGTTCTGCAGATTCTCCCCTGGGAGTCTCTGTCTTGCATCAGATAGAGTGTAATTTTGATGACTGATTTCGGGCCAGTTTTTTCAGTGCCTGGAGTCATGTTTTCTGGTGTTTTACACTGTTTGTTTACATTGGCAACAGTCTCTTTTGAGGGGGGCTGTTTGCCTTTGGTGTAGTTTATCTCACTATAAGATACATTTCTATTATCCGTAAGTGTTGCATTAATTATTTAATATAAATTTAAAATTTTTGACCACACTTAGCCATCGGATCCATCGGGGCTCAACGTTACTTTTCAGAAACTTGGGCTTCGCTGAAAAAATATTTTTCAAAAATTATTTTGATTTGCAATTGTTTTTTCATTATTAATGGATCATGTTATTATGTATCTTTATGTCAGGGGTTTGTGTGAGTAACTAGGACTTGTTGTTGACTTTTCACAATGAAAGGATATTGTTCAAATTGTAATAGGAAGAAATCTTCCTCTAACTTTCATGATCATTGTATTAATTGTAGTCAGTGTTCTCGCACTAATCCCTGTTCTATATGTCAAAATTGGGATGACAAACATTGGAAACGTGTGTCACGGTATGTTGTTACTGGAAAAGGGCTATGCCGGCTCTTTCTCCGCAAGGTCACTCTACTCTCTCAGTTTCTATTTCAGAGGAACAAGAACAGGGTGATGTTTCCATGTTATCTTCCGCAAGTGCGCTTCCGTCGTCACAAATGAATACAGAACTAGCGGCAAAAGTGCTCATGGAGATTAAACAAATGTCGTCCGCTAGCTCGCCCGGTGTAGCGTCCATTCACCGAATGGTTCGGCAGCCGGGTTCGTCCGATGCGGTCCAGGAGGAAATATTGGGTGACGCGAGCACTATAAACATTCAAAGTGCACACCCAGTGACCGCGGATAGCAGGCGAGATCGGAGGAAGCCTTTGAGTCCGGTTCCTAGCTCGTCCAGGTCCAGCCGGGCCGCGAGCGAGAGAGGCCCCTCTCTCGTACAACAACATCTGGGACCAGATGTTGTGGTACAAAATGTGTCGCAAGCGGAGCGTACGTCCGTCGCTCGGGACGCTCCGTTGTATAGGCAGTCCGCGGAGACTGCTCAGGCTTCTTCCTCTCGTCAGCGCACACGACCGCACCTTGGCTGCGTGACCGCCGATATTTTACCAGCTTCGCCGATCAAGGATTCTTCGGTGACCAGGTCACACCATCCGGCAGCCAGGGACACGAGGCCGATGGACTCCGGACGTTCGCATAGAAAAAGTATGCGGGAGCCATCAGATGCGGAGCTGCCCTCGGCGAAGCAGCGAAAGACTACGCCTCCGCAGGTCTCGATGCCGGACGTACTTGTGCAGATAGCACAACTTACTGCAGCATCCCAGCAGCCGACAGAAACGGTGTCGGATCGGGAATTATCCGACGGCGCTGGGTCGGTACGCTCCGCCGAAGCATCGGGGGCGGACGACCGGGAGCATCATGAGGTCCGACCGGATGGTGAAAGGGATACGGATGACTTGGAACTATCCCTTTCGGAACAACATAAAGCTGCCGTGGACTTCATCCGGCACTTTCTCCCTCAAGTTGTTCCGTCGGACCAGACTGCTGCGGTTCCGGACAAGAGGATTATAGCGTCATTGGACTCTGAATTTTTTGAGCGGTTCAGGGACATCGCTCCCGAGTTTCCGGCTCAGTCCAATAATGTTGCAAGAACATTTGAATTATTGAACGACGCTATATTTAAACTTGCTTCCAAAACGGGGAAAGCAGGTTTCTTGTCCGCCAATACTCTCAACCTGCCTTTCATTAATGCAAGGAATAAATTCGACACGGCAGGACAGGGTATTCCGAGAGTTCCTCTGCGTATGGACGACGAGGCGGAAGACTTGGAGCTATCATTACCGTCGTCGGCGTCTATTCCAACCGCGGTGTTGGAAACAGCTATTTCGTCTAACAGAGCCAGTTTAGATGCCTTATCTTACGCAGATCACCTTACTAAGGCGTTATCACTGTGCCTTCAAGGGAAAGAATTTCAGGATATACAATCCTCTTTAAGACTTCTTTCAAGGGCAGTAGCTTATTCCACGTGTAACTCCGCCCTTTCAGTGGCAAACCTGGAGTTGGTTAGACGTGACGCAGCCCTAGCTACATCCACACTCGTGGATTCTAAGGTGAAGAACTCTCTCAGAGTCGCTTCGGTCTCCGGAGAACTTCTCTTTGACGGCAAGCTTTCTGCAATTTATGATAAAATTACAAAGAAAGCTTCGGATTCTCTGTTGTTCAAATCTGCTTCTAAGAAGTCGGATACGGCAGACAAGAATAAGACAGGCACTTCTGGGTCTAATGCACCCAAGAGAGGTTCCTATAGAGGTTCCGGTGCATCCTCTTGGTCTTATTCGAGAGACCGTCAAGGTAGCGACTCACGTTCGGGACGTCCTTTGGGCCGGGACAACCGGTCGGACGCCCCGAGGTCGACGGGACGAGGTGCGGGTCGTGAAGGATGTGGTTTCTCCTACCGCAGGCCTCGCAGGTCCAGGAGGTGATGGCTTAAACCTCTATCGCGTACCGGTTGGCGGAAGGTTGTCGAGCTTTTCACAAGAATGGACGTCGATTACGGACGACCCTTGGGTGAGAGGAGTGACTTCGGAAGGTCTAAAGATATCCTTCAAACGAAAGCCTCCATTAACTCGAAGTCCAAAATGGACTCAACTTCCGTCAAATCAGCAGAAAAGGGACGCTCTATTATCAGAGGTGCAGTCTCTTTTAATGAAGAACGCGGTAGAGGTCATAGAAAACCAGGAGACTCCGGGATTCTACAGCCATCTGTTTCTGGTTCCGAAACCAGACGACTCGTTCCGTCCAGTCATAGATTTGAGCTGGATAAACAAGCTGATCGTCGCTCCGAAGTTTTATATGGAGACGATTCGGTCGGTCAGAGCGAGTATTCGGGTGAACGATTATGCAACAAGCATAGATCTCAAAGATGCGTACTTTCACGTCATGGTACATCCGACATTCAGAAAGTATCTACGCTTCGCAGTCCTAGGAGTGGTGTATCAATTCCGGGCGATGTGCTTCGGATTAAATCTAGCACCCTGGGCTTTCACTCGGGTAATGAACTCGGTAATGATCTATTTCCGAGCTCATTCGTCTGGGGTAACGTCGGCCTACCTGGACGACATTCTTCAGAGGTACGGCAACGAGTTAACGCTTCAGAACGATGTTCAGAATCTACTTCTATTGCTCCGACGTCTCGGTTTTATAGTGAATGAGGAGAAGTCGGATCTGGTGCCGTCCAAGTCATTCACACATCTGGGAATGAGCTTCGAGACGCACAACAATCTCGTTCGTCTGCCGTTAACCAGAGCGAAATTAGTCAGTTGTTACGCTCGCTATTGTCTGCACGCAGACAAAGTCACAGCGAGAGAATTTATGAGACTGATAGGTCTGTGCGGAGCCGCTGCGGATCTCATTCCGATGGGGCGGTTACGCACGCGTCCTCTCCAAATTTTCTTGACTCAGAATTGGAGTGTGAAAATTCATTCGCTCGACATAGACGTTCTCTTGTCAGATCAAGTGAAACAAGAGATTCAGACTTGGGCAAACATTCAGTGGTTAACTCAGGGAGTTCCGCTGCAGTTTCCGGATCCGAGTTTTACCATTATTTCGGATGCCAGTCAAACAGGTTGGGGGTGCATCATTGATCCCAACGGATTCGAGATGCCAGGGTCTTTGGGATCCGCAATTCCTGGGCAAGCACATAAACATCAAGGAAATGATGTCAATTTGGCTTGCGTTACGTCATTGGATGGACATTATTCACAATGCTCATGTCCAAATCCTATCCGACAATACGACAGTAGTGGCGTATATACGGAATCAGGGAGGCATTCATTCAGTTCCGTTGTTCAATCTAATGGAAAGAATCCTTCTGTTTGCGCTAGAACATCAGGTTCTTCTTTCGGTCCGTCACATACCGGGTCGTCTGAATGTACTAGCAGACTCCCTTTCACGAAAGGGTTGCTTGTTGCCGTCGGAGTGGACTCTCAACAAACAAGTATTCAATCAGATTTGCTACCAATGGGAACGGCCAATGATAGACTTATTTGCGACACATCTCAACAATCAGTTGCAGACGTATGTGTCTCCGTGTCCGGATCCAAGAGCATTTGCAGTAGACGCTCTGTCGATTCCTTGGGACGGAATGATAGGATATGCGTATCCTCCAGCGCCGTTAATTCAGCAAGTATTGCTAAAGATAAAACAATCTCAATGCAAGATTCTGTTGGTAGCATCTCTGTCTCCACAGAGACCGTGGATAAATCTACTCAGGTGTCTGTTGTGGGACCTACCGCGAAAGCTTCCTCCACGGGAGGATCTTCTTTCGCAGGGGAAATCGCGTCAACTCCATCACAACCCGCAAGGTCTCAACCTTCACGTTTTTCCGTTGTGCGGTCCTTCTTGCATGGCAAGCACTTTACAGGACGAGCAGTGGACGCGATTTCTAACTGTAGGAGGACCTCCTCTTCGCTAAACTATGCGGCTAAGTGGAAGGTTTTTCGTCGTTGGTGTAGGGATCATTCTGTAGATATTTTCGATCCCTCTATACCAGACATTGCAAACTTTCTAGTATACTTGTTTGATGAAATCAAACTGCAGCCTGTTACTATTAAGGGTTATAGGTCTATGTTATCTGATACCTATGCACATAATGATAGTTTACAAATTGGATCTAATGTCTCTTTATCTAAGTTGGTTAGAAACTTCTCGATAAATAGACCCAGAACTCTTAGGTTAATTCCTAAATGGAATTTAGCTTGGGTTCTTCTTAAATTGAAGGAAAAGCCATTTGAACCTTTTGGGACAGTAGATTTCAAATTCTTATCTTATAAGACAGCTTTTCTCTTAGCTTTCTCTTCTGCTAGAAGAGTCAGTGAGCTTCATGCACTATCGGTGGATGATTCTCACTATCGTAGTGTTGGGAACACTATCACCTTCACTACTAATGTCGGTTTTTTAGCTAAGAATCAGGCTCCTAATAAATATCCGGAACCTATTGTCATTAAGGCTCTTCCGTCTTCAAACGGGCGTAGGCCTTTACTCTGTCCTGTTAGAGCGTTACGTATCTATAAACAAAGATCTCAGTTTATCAGAAAGGGACGGAAACGTTTCTTTCTGTCTTTGATGCCTAATAGAAGGGACATTTCGGTCCATTCTATTGCTAGATGGATTCAATTAACTATCCGTACTGCTTATGAGAGTTTATCTTCTTCTCAGCAGTCTGTGCTTAAGATTTCCGCTCATGAAGTAAGAGCTCTTGCTACTTCTTGGGCTTACGCTAATAGTATTGCTATTACAGATTTAATGAAGGCTGCTTATTGGTCTCAGCCATCCACATTCACGAATTTTTATCTCAGAAATATTGAGTCCATTTCTGGAGACCTGCATTGTTTAGGTCTGTTATCTGTTGCTCAGAATGTCGTCCACTAAACAGTTGCAACTATAGTTATGCAGGCTTTCTGTTCCGGCAGTGACTCCGTCCGGCTGCCCTCTTCGCTCTGGGCTATTTGACCCAGGGCAAGGGGAAGGGGGGGAGGGGGGGGGGGTGAGGGTGTTCCCTTAGGTCACCTGCTTTATAGTGAAAAGCAAGGGAATGCCTCCTCCAAAGTCAGTATTTCTGAGTCGCTTCCGGGATGGTTTTAAAGTGTAATATTAATGTTAAAATTCATTCATGTCATATTTTTAAAGTGTAGCTCGGTGTGAAGCATTTGTATATGTCAAGTGTCAAACGGGCGTTAATATACAATCCTCGGACACTTTTAAAAGAATATAAAGAGTCTCAATTCTCTGGACTAACTTTATTTATTGGCTTACTTTTAAAATAATTAGTATAAAGGGTTATACTGGATGTTAATAGAGAACATGAATGTTATTGTGCTCAATTATGAAGGGTATTGTATCTTTCTAATTTAACATTAAATAAGAAAGATACATGTAAAGCCTAATACTCCTTTTCTCCTTAAGGGGTTGCCTCTATATTATATGGTTGAGCTTATTGGATTTTCCTCTATGTCCTAGGCCCTCCAACCTTTTTACTATTCAGCTAAGTCTGGGTCATTGGTACAGTATAAAAATGTTAAAAAATTTATAGTAATTTATATATTTTTTATACTTACCAATGACCCAGACGGGGATGGCCCTCCCAGGAGTTGGGAACTCTTGCCTCCCCGCTGAGTACATAGCGCTGACCAGGCACTGCCAGTAAGAATGATAATTGGTGCCAATTTCGGAACGTCCTTGACACTGCGCATGCGCAGTAGGGGCGAAGTATGGAGGTCCTATAGGACATGATTTCTTTTGGTTTTAGATGCAAATTTTGGGGATTGGGGGGCAAAATTTGTGTTTGGCCCTGGTTTTGTTAGAGTTAGCATCAGCTAAGTCTGGGTCATTGGTAAGTATAAAAAATATATAAATTACTATAAATTTTTTAACTTTTTAGAATATTTGTTGGTCATAGGTATGCCCACACTAGTTATTTTTTTTTATTATTTTTGTTTTTATTACTTGTTCACTAAGAAATTGTGTCTGTCCAAGCCAAATTTTGTCTGTTCAGCCTGTATCTCTGGTATCGAATGTTCTATGCAATGAAATTTGCCATGAACACTGCTTATGGTATAGGCTTTAAACAAAGGATTCAACGATATTTCTTACATTCTCCTTTTTAGAGTTATCCCCCTTTTTTGACTTAGAAATTGTAGGAAATAGACATTATTTGTCTGTTCAGCCTGTATCTCAGGTATGGGTTTTCATTATTATTATTATTTCAGTGAAATATGGCATACAGTTTGCATATGACAAAGGCTTCTGCCTCATTGCATAAAACTTCCAAACACCAAACAATTTACCATACCTTTTGACTTAGAAATTGTTGGAAATTGTTGAAAACTTTCAAAGAAAATTGGAGGGGGATGGGCATACTGGATTGGGGTTATCGGATTTCAGTGAAATATGGCGTGCAGCTTGCCTATGACAAAGGCTTCTGTCTCATTGCATAAAACTTACAAACACCAAACAATTTACCATGCCTTTTGACTTAGAAATTGTTGGAAATTGAAGAAAAATGGAAAGGGGGGGGGGGGGGGGGGGGTATACTGGATTGCATCCGTCCATCTGTGCATCTGTCCATCAGTCCATACGAGAATATTCATAAATAATATTTGTTGGCCCACACTAGGTGGTACACCATGTGTGGATATACACTGGACGTAAATCCAGCTCTTGTTGTTTGATGCCCCTACCCCCCTCCCCAAATCTTCACACCACAGGGCGCTAGAAGCCTTCAAACAGAAAAAAAACTTCGAAAACCTGTATATCCCAAATCACAAGGAACAGAGAACTGTTATTTGGTATGAAACATCCTAAGGAATGGAAGAAGCCTGTATGCATGTCTTTAATTTATCCCTCTCAAGACTGCAATGTGGGTTCCAAAGCTTTTATTGATGCCATGTAAAAACAAACCCTTTCAATAATGTATATGATTTTAGGTCAAAGTCAAGCTGAACTATTGCCATCATTTCTCGTCCATCAGAGTACGTACATACTTACATACGTATGTACGTACGTACGTACGTACGTTAGTACATACGTCCACAATTTCCTTTGACACACCTCACAGGCCGCATTTATGATCAGATCACTTTGAAACTTGGTATGCTTTTTTGGGGTGACCTCTAGATGGGAGCTATTGAGTGTCTTCCATTTCCATCAAAAAATGTTGCCATGGCCAACGTTCTTAAAACTTAGTTTAGTCAGACCTCAATATTTCCCTTTGGCACACCCTGCAGGGCACATTTATGACCGGATCGCTTTGAAACCTGGCATGCTTGTTTGGGGTAACCTCTAGATGGGAGCTATCGATTTTCTTCCATTTCTGTCAAAAAATGTTACCACGGCAAATGTTCTTAGAACTTAGTTTAGTCAGACCTCAATATTTGACTTTGGCACACCCTACAGGGCACATTTCGATCGGATTGCTTTGAAACCTGGCATGCTTGTTTGGGGTGACCTCTAAATTGGAGCTGTCGATTTTCTTCGATTTCCGTCAAAAAATGTTACCACTGGCAATGACCTTCGATGAACTTGGTAAAAACTTAGTGCATTTAAGCATCAGTATTTCCCTTTGACACACCTGCAGGGCACATTTATGATTGGATCGCTTGCAAACTTGGTGTGCTTGTATGGGGTGACATCTATATGGGAGCTGTCGATTTTCTTCCATTTCTGTCAAAAAATGTTGCTGCTGATCTTTGAACTTAGTTTAGTCAGGCCTCAATATTTCCCTTTAACACACCCTTCAGGGCACATTTATGATTGGATCACTTTGAAACTTGGTATGTGTGTTCGGGGTGACCTCTAGATGTGAGCTATTGCTTTTTTTTCATTTCCATGAATTATTGTCGTTATCATCAGCCTTTGAACTTACTGCATTTGTGCATCGACTTATCCCTTTTGAACTCTCAGCAGGGTATATTTATGAATTTTCATAAAAAAAAAAACAAAAAAACAAAACCATTGCCACAAGCAATGACCTTCTGCATAGTGCATTTGTGCATTAATATCTTCCTTTGGCATGCCCCAGAGGGCGCATTCATTATCAGGTTGTTTTGAAACATTGTATGCTTATGCAGGGTGACAAAGATATGAGCTATTGATTTTCTTTTCATTTCCATCAAAAACTGTAGCTGTTAGCAACAGTCTTTGAATTTATTGCATTTGTGCATCAGCATTCTTTGACATGGCCTACTGGCCACATTTATTATAGGCCACATGAGCTTTTCTCATCACTTGGGGTCCATCGTCGTCCGGCGCCCATGAACTTTTCACATTTTCACCTTCTCAGTAACCACTGAGCCGGTATGAAGCAAACTTGGCAGGAATGGTCTATGGGAGGTCCTCTTCAAACGATCCTCATTTTGTTCCCGTTGGATAAAAAACATTGCTTCCAGATGCATTCTTTGATTCTGGTTGATGGATTTTCAAAAATCTTCTCTCCTGAAACTGCCAGGCCCAATGTTTTGAAACTTCACATAAATAGTGACTGGGACCCCATCAACCAACGATCCTCATTTAATGTTGATTGGGTCACAAACATGGCTGTGATTGCAGCTTATTGTTACTGTAGAGTGGGAAATCACATTTTCCTCTTCTTCTCTGGAAAACCGAGGTGACGTGAAAACAAACCTGGCAGGGATAGTCTATGGGAAATCCTCTACAAACCATCCTCTTTTTGTTCCTGAGGGTTGAAAAACATGGCCACCAGAGGCATTCTTTGATTCTGATTGGTAGATTTTCAAAAATCTTCTCCTCTGAAACTGCCAGGCGAAATGTTTTGATACTTCACATAAATGATGACTGGGACCCCCTTGACCAACGATCCTCATTTAATGTTGATCGGGTTGCAAACATGGCCACAATTGCGGCTTATAGTTACTATAGAAACCCTATGGGAAATAACATTTTCATCTTCTTCTCCAGAACTTCTGAGCTGGCGTGAACCAAACCTGGCAGGGATGGTCTATGGGAGGTCCTCTACAAACGATCCTCATTTTGTTCCCGGGGGTTGAAAAATATGGCCGCCAGAGGCATTCTATGATTCTGATAGGTGGATTTTTAAAAACCTTTTCTGAAACTGCCAGGCCAAATGTTTTGATACTTCACATAAGTGATGACTGGGACCCTCTCTACCAATGATCCTCATTTAATGTTGATGTGTTGTAAACATGGCCACAATTCAAGCTTATAGTTACTATAGAAACCCTATGGGAAATCATATTTTCATCTTTTCTGAAACTACTGAGCCGACATGAGCCAAACTTCGCAGGAATGGTCTTTGAGAGCATGGAAATATGTGGCCATTGGAGGCTATATTCTAATGCTTAACCTAATGCCTCTCCTGTCTGCATGAAGATTGGTACTGTAAGCAAAATACTTGTTTTTTGAGAATCTGGTAATGGTTGGTTCCAGTTTTCTCCACTGAGAATTGGGGAAAAAAACCCCGAAATATTGTGTATACAGGCATGAGGATTTCACGGTAATGATCGTTCCGCTACCATGTCATTACCGATGCTGTCATTGGCCAGTAACGATTTGTCGTTAGCGATGTTCAACTTTTCTGAACAACCGGCCACCTTAAAACAGATGCTCAGAAATGAAAATGTGATAATTAAAATTAAAAAAAAAATGATTACAACCCAGATATTTGAAGTAATTATTAATATGATCAGGACTATGCTTTATAAATATAGTTCAACAAAACATGTTTATTTATCATTCATAATACCTGGCATCATCAGAAGTTGAAAGTTTTTTGTAAAATCAATTTTCTGAATGTTCACAAGGGAGGCAACTCTGGTTTTATCAAGTCCCAATTGTACACCGGTAATTTCGTTTTTATGTTCTGACAACTTAGGTACAATATTTGCATTGAGTTTTGGCAAAAATACAGAAGAAGATTGTTTTCATTTATTATTTTATGCTCCCCCACAGCAACACACCAGATATTTTTAAACAGTATATTGGGAGTGTGTTTCAAAGGATGGATTGAGGTTTTGACCGACATACTTACGTCAGTTTCCCCTTCCGGTTCGAGAGAACCTGTACAAAATGTAAACGACAACACATGGTTTTCCAATTTTTTATTTATTAAAATGACGATCAAAAATGTGAAATCTGAATGCGAAACGTATGTATAAGATACTAATGTGAATTTTTAAAGCAAATTCTATAATTTGGAGGTGGGTTTTCACAGACACGTAACCTACCCAGTGGATACTTATCTGAATGTCTCCCATTCCGACGCATCCCAAAATAACCTGCAAGTGCAAGCATCGTTACTCGTCTTTAAGCCCACTCCCAACTTTTTAATTTCTCCACTGCAAGCATCCCCTGGGCTTAAACACGGTTCAGTATTGTATAAATGGTTAGTTGAACATAATCGTTCATTGGTACTGATAGGTTAAAATCATTACCGATAAATAAAAAATAGGAATGATAGAAATATCATTACCAATCATTACCGAGGCTCCAAAATCACGGTAACATCAAATCGTTTCCCATGATTTTTGAAATCCTCATGCCTGTGTATACAGTACAAGTCAAAATAAGCTGTAGCATAACTGCAATAAACTAAGTAATCTGCTGCTCCTGCCCTGACAAGATCAGAATCTGACATTTTTAGCTCAACTTTGTTTTGATATGTGGTGGGTAGCATCCTTAGGGGGTTGAGATTCAAGTTTGTTAAAGCCACGTCCCTGGGTCCATATTTGGGCTCCCTGTGGGAGCCCAAATTATAACTTAGTCAATATGAGGAATTTTTCTTTAAAATTCTTCTTCAGATTTAGCAGTCAAAATTTTTTGATATTTGGCATGCAGCATCCTTAGGGGGTGAGATTCAAGTTTGTTCAAGCCAAGTCCCTGGGTTCATATTTGGGCTCACTGTGGGAGCCCGAATGATAACTTAGTTCAAAATGAAGAATTTTCTTTAAAAATCTTCTTCTTCAGATCCAGCAAATGAATGTGATTGATATTTGGTATGCAGCATCCTTAAGTTGGTAAGATTCAAGTTTGTTCAAACCATGTCCCTAGTTCCATAAAATTTGTCTCTCATCACTTCATTCCTTTGTAGTGTTGATGAACCATGTCTAACTGAATGTTACCCCAAATACTTCTTTGAACCACTTTGGCCGGTGAGCGATTAAGGCTCCTTGGGGCCTCTTGTTTATAGTAAGACATCTGCAGTTTCCAACAGAAACTATGTCGTGCCAATATAATGCCCATACTGTCATATTTTCAATGATGATTTAATTGGCAGTGACTAGCATTTGTGCTAAGTGTATAAATGGCAGGCATTATCAAAACAAAAATATATAAAAGAAAATAAAATGTAAGTGTTCGCAGAATATCACCACTCACCAATTCTAGGCACATGCCTCCCCCACCCCCCCCCACACCTCTGGTCTTTAAGTTCAGGCATAAGAGAGTATATGATGAATTGATATTAACACATGGGTGCGAAAAGAACTAATTCACAATTTCCCAGGGCTCTGTTCAGTGCTCACTCCTGGGTGGGGCCCTGGGCAGCCTAGCAAAGTGACCCTACCAGGCATTGCAAATAATAACAAGCATTGGCAAGTGGGTCACCTAGACACCCATCCTAACATATTTGACAATGAACTGATGTACCCCCCCCCCCCCCCCCCCCCACACACACACACACACACGCTCACAGTGGTGACTAGTGCCACCACCCACCCTAGTAAAATAATCAGCAATCATTTCATGTGAGCCTCGAATGGGAAAGTCATATTGTTTGTAGCTGGGTGGGCTTCAAAACAAACCACTTTACCAAATACCTTTTGTCTATCTAATAACCTCCCCCCCCCCCCCCCACCTCGTGCATGCAATGGTTTTAGATCAACAGAATTGATTTCACAAATTCATTGGTGTACTGTTATATATTGTAACTTTTTGCGTTTGCCTCTTGCCATTCCACTTTCTATTTCTTCCGCTGACATGTTCCTTTGGTTGGCCCCCTTAAAATTAGTTTTGTGGGAATGCAACCATGGCACGTTGACAGCGATATTTCGGAACACAGCTTTTCCCGTGGACATGGACGATTCGGTCTTGGAACGTTTCAGTTCAAGACGTTTTGTCCTTCATATATTGAACTAAATAGAATAAGAACTTGTGGTTTCGTGTTTTTATTGGGCCGAAACCTTCAGGACAAATCATCTCCAGTCGGAACGTCCCAAGACTGAATTGCAGTAAAACCTCTTCCCGGATGAGCACATCAAGGGAGGCTACAGACTACATCCGAAACACGTGGTGGGACAACCCACGACAAATGTTAATTTTTATACTGTACCAAAGACCCAGACTTAGCTGGTGCTAACTCTAAAAAATCCAGGGCCAAACACAAATTTTGCCCCCCAATCCCCAAAATTTGCATCTAAAACCAAAAGAAATCATGTCCTAAAGGACCTCCATACTTTGCCCTTACTGCACATGCGCAGTGTCAAGGACGTTCCGAAATTGGCGCCAATTATCATTCTCTGTTTGGCCCTTCATCAGTCAACATCTCACTGATCTTTGTGCTTGTAAATCTCAGTTTAAAGGATGCCAGACACGTAATTATTGGAGAAATGGTGATTCTAAGGAGGATATAGAAGGAGGAGAGGAAAAAGAAGTGACAAAAAATAATCAGGGCTGTACTTAAAATTTTTTTATGAAACTATGTTAAGTTGCCTATTTTCGAGGCATGGGCCTCTTGTTGTCATTCTTGCTATAAAGTTGCACTGCTTATTCAGTGTTTCCTCTCCCCTGGTCTTCTAAGTACCCCCTTGCTATTCTCCCATGCTTTTGGCATATTTTTGAGAAAGATCATTTCTAAATTCTCTTGGGAGAGTTAGCTTGGTTACAGAATGTATTCTGTTATTTTCCCCATAGTTACGTTTTCACCCATGGGTGTATAAACGTTGTGTTCTGCATCTTCCATCTGATGTTCTGCAGATTCTCCCCTGGGAGTCTCTGTCTTGCATCAGATAGAGTGTTATTTTGATGACTGATTTCGGGCCAGTTTTGTCAGTGCCTGGAATCATGTTTTCTGGTGTTTTTACACTGTTTGTTTACATTGGCAACAGTCTCTTTTGAGGGGGGCTGTTTGCCTTTGGAGTAGTTTATCTCACTATAAGATACATTATTATTATCCGTAAGTGTTGCATTAATTACTTAATATAATTTTAAAATTTTTGACCACACTTAGCCTTAGGATCCATTGGGGCTCAACATTACTTTTCAGAAACTTGGAATATTTTTCAAAAATTAATTTGATTTTCAATTGTTTTTTCATTATTAATGGATCATGTTATTATGTATCTTTATGTCAGGGGTTTGTGCGAGTAACTAGGACTTGTTGTTGACTTTTCTCAATGAAAGGATATTGTTCAAATTGTAATAGGAAGAAATCTTCCTCTGACTTTCATGATCATTGTATTAATTGTAGTCAGTGTTCTCGCACTAATCCCTGTTCTATATGTCAATATTGGGATGACAAACATTGGAAACGTGTGTCACGATATGTTGTTAGTGGAGAAAGGGCTATGCCGGCTCTTTCTCCGCAGGGTCACTCTACTCTATCAGTTTCTATTTCAGAGGAACAAGAACAGGGTGATGTTTCCATGTTATCTTCCGCAAGTGCGCTTCCGTCGTCACAAATGAATACAGAGCTAGCGGCAAAAGTGCTCACGGAGATAAGACAAATGTCGTCTGCTAGCTCGCCCGGTGTAGCGTCCATTCACCGAATGGTTCAGCAGCCGGGTTCGTCCGATGCGGTCCAGGAGGAAATGTTGGGTGATGCGAGCACTATAAACATTCAACGTGCACACCCAGTGACGGCGGATAGTAGGAGAGATCGGAGGAAGCCTTCGAGTCCGGTTCCTAGCTCGTCCAGGTCTAGCCGGGCCACGAGCGAGAGAGGCCCCTCTCTTGCACAACAACATCTGGGACCAGATGTTGTGGTACAAAATGTGTCGCAATCGGAGCACACGTCCGTCGCTCGGGACGCTCCGTTGTATAGGCAGTCCGCGGAGACTGCTCAGGCTTCTTCCTCTCATCAGCGCACACGACCGCACCTTGGCTACGTGACCGCCGATATTTTACCAGCTTCGCCGATCAGGGATTCTTCGGCGACCAGGTCACGCCATCCGGTAGCCAGGGACACGAGGCCGGTGGACTCTGGACGTTTGCATAGGAAGAGTATGCGGGAGTCACCAGATGCGGAGCTGCCCTCGGCGAAGCAGCGAAAGACTGCGCCTCCGCAGGCCTCGATGTCGGACGTGCTTGTGCAAATAGCACAACTTATCGCAGCATCCCAGCAACCGACAGAAACGGTGTCGGATCGGGAATTATCCAACGGCGCTGGGTCGGTACGCTCCGCCGAAGCATCGGGGGCGGACGACCGGGAGCATCATGAGGTCCGACCGGATGGTGAAAGGGATGCGGATGACTTGGAGCTATCCCTTTCGGAACAACATAAAGCTGCCGTGGACTTCATCCAGCACTTTCTTCCTCAAGTTGTTCCATCGGGCCAGACTGCTGCGGTTCCGGACAAGAGAATTATAGCATCATTGGACTCTGATTTCTTTGAGCGGTTCAGGGACATCGCTCCCGAGTTTCCGTCTCAGTCCAATAATGTTGCAAGAACATTTGAATTATTGAACGACGCTATATTCAAACTTGCTTCCAAAACAGGAAAAGCAGGTTTCTTGTCCGCCAATACTCTCAACCTGCCTTTCATTAATGCAAGGAATAAATTCGATACGGCAGGACAGGGTATCCCGAGAGTTCCTCTGCGTATGGACGACGAGGCGGAAGACTTAGAATTATCATTACCGTCGTCTGCGTCTATTCCAACCGCGGTGTTGGAGACAACTATTTCGTCTAACAGAGCCAGTTTAGATGCTTTATCTTACGCAGACCACCTTGCTAAGGCGTTATCACTGCGTCTTCAAGGGAAAGAATTCCAGGATATACAATCCTCTTTAAGACTTCTTTCAAGTGCAGTAGCTTATTCCACGTGTAACTCCGCCCTTTCAGTGGCAAACCTGGAGTTGGTTAGACGTGACACAGCCCTAGCTACATCCACACTCGTGGATAGTAAGGTGAAGAACTCTCGCAGAGTCGCTTCGGTCTCCGGAGAACTTCTCTTCGACGGCAAGCTTTCTGCAATTTACGATAAAATTACTAAGAAAGCTTCGGATTCTCTGCTGTTCAAATCTGCTTCTAAGAAGTCGGACACGGCAGATAAGAGTAAGACAGGCACTTCTGGGTCTAATGCGCCCAAGAGAGGTTCCTATAGAGGTTCCGGTGCGTCCTCTTGGTCTTATTCAAGAGACCGTCAAGGCAGCGACTCACGTTCGGGACGTCCTTCGGGCCGGGACAACCGGTCAGACGCCCCGAGGTCGACGGGACGAGGTGCGGGTCGTGGAGGACGTGGTTTCTCCTACCGCAGGCCTCGCAGGTCCAGGAGGTGATGGCTTCAACCTCTATCGCGTGCCGGTTGGCGGAAGGTTGTCGAGTTTTTCACAAGAGGTGGCGTCGATTACGGACGACCCTTGGGTGAGAGGGGTGATTTCGGAAGGTCTAAAGATATCCTTCAAACGAAAGCCTCCATTAACTCGAAGTCCAAAATGGACTCAACTTCCGTCAAATCCGCAGAAAAGAGACGCTCTGTTATCAGAGGTGCAGTCTCTTTTAATGAAGAATGCGGTAGAGAAGAACGCGTATCCTCCAGCGCCGTTAATGCAGCAAGTATTGCTAAAGATAAAACAATCTCAATGCAAGATTCTGTTGGTAGCATCTCTGTCTCCACAGAGACCGTGGATAAATCTACTCAGGGACCTACCGCGAAAGCTTCCTCCACGGGAGGATCTTCTTTCGCAGGGTAAATTGCGTCAACTCCATCACAACCCGCAAGGTCTCAACCTTCACGTTTTTCCGTTGTGCGGTCCTTCTTGCATGGCAAGCACTTTACAGGATGAGCAGTGGACGCGATTTCTAACTGTAGGAGGACCTCCTCTTCGCTAAACTATGCGGCTAAGTGGAAGGTTTTTCGTCGTTGGTGTAGGGATCATTCTGTTGATATTTTTGATCCCTCCATACCAGACATTGCAAACTTTCTAGTATACTTGTTTGACGAAATCAGACTGCAGCCTGTTACTATTAAGGGTTATAGGTCTGTGTTATCTGATACCTATGCACATCATGATAGTTTACAAATTGGATCTAATGTCTCTTTATCTAAGTTAGTAAGAAACTTCTCGATAAATAGACCCAGAACTCTTAGGTTAATTCCAAAGTGGAATTTAGCTTGGGTTCTTCTTAAACTAAAGGAAAAGCCATTTGAACCTCTTGGGACAGCAGATTTCAAATTCTTGTCTTATAAGACAGCTTTTCTCTTAGCTTTCTCTTCTGCTAGAAGAGTCAGTGAGCTTCATGCACTGTCGGTGGATGATTCTCACTATCGTAGTGTCGGGAACACTATCACCTTCACTACTAATGTGGGATTTTTAGCTAAGAATCAGGCTCCTAATAAATATCCGGAACCTATTGTTATTAAGGCTCTTCCGTCTTCAGACGGGCGTAGGCCTTTACTCTGTCCTGTCAGAGCGTTACGTATCTATAAACAGAGATCTCAGTTTATCAGAAAGGGACGAAAACGTTTCTTTCTGTCTCTGATGCCTAATAGTAAGTACATTTCGGTCCATTCTATTGCTAGATGGATTCAATTAACTATCCGTACTGCTTATGAAAATTTATCTTCTTCTCAGCAGTCTGTGCTTAAGATTTCGGCTCATGAAGTAAGAGCTCTTGCTACTTCTTGGGCTTACGCTAATAGTATTGCTATTACAGATTTAATGAAGGCTGCTTATTGGTCTCAGCCATCCACATTCACGAATTTTTATCTCAGAAATATTGAGTCCATTTCTGGAGACCTGCATTGTTTAGGTCCGTTATCTGTTGCTCAGAATGTCGTCCACTAAACAGTTGCAACTATAGTTATGCAGGCTTTCTGTTCCGGCAGTGACTCTGTCCGGCTGCCCTCTTCGCTCTGGGCTATTTGACCCAGGGCAAGGGGAAGGGGGGAGGGTGTTCCCTTAGGTCACCTGCTTTATAGTGAAAAGCAAGGGAATGCCTCCTCTGAAGTCAGTATTTCTGAGTCGTTTCCGGGATGGTTTTAAAGTGTAATATTAATGTTAAAAATTCATTCATGTCATATTTTTAAAGTGTAACTCGATGTGAAGCATTTGTATATGTCAAGTGTCAAACGGGCGTTAATATACAATCCTCGGACACTTTTAAAGAATATAAAGAGTCTCAATTCTCTGGACTAACTTTATTTATTGGCTTACTTTAAAAATAATTAGTATAAAGGGTTATACTGGATGTTAATAGAGAACATGAATGTTATTGTGCTCAATTATGTAGGTTATTGTATCTTTCTAATTTAACATAAAATAAGAAAGATACATGTAAAGCCTAATACTCCTTTTCTCCTTGAGGGGTTGCCTCTATATTATATAGTTGAGCTTATTGGATTTTCCTCTATGTCCTAGGCCCTCCAGCCTTTTTACTATTCAGCTAAGTCTGGGTTATTGGTACAGTATAAAAATGTTAAAAAATTTATAGTAATTTATATATTTTTTATACTTACCAATGACCCAGACGGGGATGGCCCTCCCAGGAGTTGGGAACTCTTACCTCCCCGCTGAGTACATAGCGCTGACCAGGCACTGCCAGTAAGAATGATAATTGGCGCCAATTTCGGAACGTCCTTGACACTGCGCATGTGCAGTAAGGGCAAAGTATGGAGCTCCTTTAGGACATGATTTCTTTTGGTTTTAGATGCAAATTTTGGGGATTGGGGGGCAAAATTTGTGTTTGGCCCTGGATTTTTTAGAGTTAGCACCAGCTAAGTCTGGGTCATTGGTAAGTATAAAAAATATATAAATTACTATAAATTTTTTAACTTTTCGAATATGACAATGAAATGCCAAGACCTTTTTCTGATATGATATTATTCACTGTCCAACAGATTGTAGATAAGTAATGTTAATTAAACTGATTGACTATATCAGACAAACCTGTTCAAAAACGAAGCCAATTACGCAAGGTATTTCCTGTAATCAGTGAAATGTAGGCTTGTTGGCTGTCTGTTTTGTCATTCTCACAGAAAACACAACCCATTTTTACGTCAACGATGTGTGATTGACAACTTGTCATACATCATTCTCGAGTGATCTGGACATGCTGCAGTGACCCCTTTACAGAATGTGGCATGCATTGACGACGCTGTTATTTCCTGACAAAGCTTGACATTTCAGACATTGTTAGTGCAAACTGAATAATGAATTTTAGGAAAAAAACGAAACCGTACTCATTTACCAGTTACACGGTTTCGGTTTTCAAGCAAAACCGAAACTGACTTATAAAACCGGTAAACCATACAACACTACTATACATGTACATGTCTTACACAAGTTGAGATACAGTGTCATTGACACTTTCATCTGGAAAGCTATCAGTGAGAGCTTTCCAGAAATGATGTCAGCTTCTGGTCTTATCAGTGTAGGAAGAGAAAAAACACATAGTTTATAGGATTATCCTACAACTTATTTTGACTTAACTGTAAACCATTGCAACTGTACATGGATGCCGTTATATGCTCGTTAATCTCATATTACTTATCAGAAAATCTTGATTGTTGACAGGTGTTTGGAAAAACAGGAGATTTTTTTGCTAACATTCTCATGCAATCAAGTCCGCTTAGATGACAGTAATTATTGTATATCTTTTAAGATTTGACAAAAATTGGAGAAATGTGTCTCCTGTAACCCTATTTTGAAAAGAGAATACTGTCTGAAAAAAAATATTTAACCTTCTTTTACTGATTATTTTGTTGAAAACAGAATTCATAAATGTGTGCATTTTCAAGAAAATCTTCTTTGAAACTACAAGACCAAATGGTTTGAAAACTTGATGACTGTAACCCCCTCTACCAGTGATCCTCATTTTAATCTTCATCGGGTTGCAATTGTGGTTTATAGTTACTATAGAAACCCTATAGGAAATCATATTTTCATCATCTTCACTGAAAGTACTAAGCCAATGTGAACCAGACTTGGCAGGCATTGTCTATGGGAGATTCTCTACAACTGTTACTCATTTTATTCCTGTTGGGTGAAAAAACGTGGCCGCCGGAAGCATTCTTTGATTCTGATTGGTCAATTTTGAAAACTTTTCTTCTCTGAAACCACAGGGCCAAATGTTTTGAAACTTTGCATGGCTGATAACTGGGAAACCCTCCACCAACATTCCTCATGTTAATGTTGATCCTATTGCAAACATGGCCACAATTGCGGTTTATAGTTACTATAGAAAAAACCTGTAGGAAATAACATTTTCATCTTCTCTCTGGAACTATTGAGCTGACGTGAACCAAAACTTGGCAAGAATGGTCTATAGGAGGCTCTCTAAAAGTGATCCTCTTTTTGTTTCCGTTGGCTGGAAAATATGGCCACCAGAGACATTCTATGATTCTCTTTGGTGGATTCAAATGTTGTGAAACGTGATTAAAGACTGGGACACCTTCTACCAATGATCCTCATGTAATTTTGATGTAGTGTTGCAAACATGGCCACAATTGCAGCTCATAGTTACCATGGAAAGACTATGGGAAATCACATTTTTATATGTATTTCCAGGTGAGCGATTACAGGCTCTGTAGAGCCTCTAGTTCATAATCCTTTCATAAACATTGAACATTATCCTTTTCATCAAACACAATATACAGTCAAGCTACAGTGTCATTGACACTTCAGGGCTCGCAAACAGTGAAAAAACGTGTTTGCCCGTCGGGCAGACTTCTTTTGGGATCTGGTTGCCAGCCCCAGAAAATGGTGGCCCGGCATTAGAACTGATATTTGATTGCTCAATTTGTACACATTTGAATGTGAATCGATCAAATATATGACAACCAACGATGTACAACAACAGGTGAGGTGGTGAAAGATGGGGAAACTGTCACAGATCAAGATTCAGTTCACTGTTGTGCAAAAAAGCCATTCACCATGCGTCATGACATCTGACACGTCGGATAGGGAAGTTCGAACTGTAACACCCCCCCCCCCCCCCTCCCCCTATTACGTAACGGCCTGCAAAGTGTCCTGGTTCACTGTGCTACGTTAACTTACTATCTCAACTAATCTCAAACATATTTTTACGTATCGTTTGTTGAACACAGTAACAAAAAAATAAATAAGTACCTGACCAAGAGGAAGATCAGCAACAGAGACCGTTGCAATGCTGAATGAGCGCAACATCCACTTTCACTTTCGAAAAACGATTTCTGGGAAGGTAATGGTTGTGTTTGAATCTTTGTTCGGGACATTATGAGTGCACAGTATTGTCTCTACAGGGATATGACGTCACGCCATTCTCGGTTGCTTATCGTACCGGTGCACTCCCGATATCTGGGAACATTGATTCAAATACAACCAGACTCCACTCGTGAGCATTACTGATCAATATCAAAATTTGCCCTGAATGTCGCTGTGGGTGGTTTGAGTGTGTGTGTGCGTGGGGTGGGTGGGGGGACGGGGGCTGTCTGCTGAGCCTGTTTCTAACAGTATCAGTGGGACTCCGACAGGGCTAGTCAGTACCGACGACACGTGTTGACCATTTGTTTAGGTTTGTTGAATACTTTACATGCAATTCATGTAACCCTTTTTTCTCAACTGAACAACTATTTCGGAAAGAAGGTCAAAGAACTGTTACATACCCTATCATGACTTACTGTATCAATACTGATGAGTCCTCTTGTAGTAGACTTAAGAGTTAGACCTAGTAATGATTCTTCATACCATAAAATGGGTGTCAAATTTTATATTGTGATTACAAAGCATCAGCCTGACAGGGCCTAGTTTACATGTTAACCCTTTACGTTTCAGTGGCCTACTTATGTAATATTCAAAACCGACTAACACAACACCTGATATCACTATTCAATCTCGTTTTTTTTTTATATTTTCATTATTACTTCCAATATATAGGTTATAACCCCATATTCATTCCAATGAGGGGCCCTGACCAATGTTTTGAAAGCAAAGCACGGACATCTTTAGTTGCAGCACAAGAATTTTTTCATGAGTGTCGTCTGCTCCCAGCATTATGTAAAGGGTTAAAATGCATGTCGTTTCAGTGCCCATGCATGATGGTAAACAACACAGTACACTGTGAGTTGACTGAAATATGCGAGAACTTTATTTTCAACTAAAAAATTAAAAGAGTTACAGGCTAATAGTACCTTGCCCAATACTTATAGATATTGCCAGAAATAACTTTTGTCGAAGTCTCTACATTTTCTCCAATAAAACCAACCAAACATCGATATGATCAGAGTCAGCTCAACCAGCTGGCTCAGATTTTATCAATGTTTGTATGTTTTTGTGGCAAATTTACAAGTTATTGAATATATAAGAAAGTCAGGAGTGCCTGTGGCACTGTGCCACAAGCATTAAAATAACATAGTTTTTTTAGTCACTGTCAGAGTCTGGATCTGAGTCTTGCCCACTTGTTGTGTTTTGTCATTTATTTCCGACGAGTCTTACTCGCCACCAGGAATACTGCAAGTCAGCTCCAGTTCTACAGCGGACGTCCGTTTCTTCTTGAGTCACTTTGGTGTTTTATGTGATATGTGTCGTTTCCTTTGCCCAGAAAGCAGCCAGTGATCAAGAGCAAAATCTGAGGAGAATGTTTCAATCGACTCACCATCGTTGGAGATCAGCATTAAATCATTGAGGGTGTCTGCCTTTAAAGCTCTGCGCTGACTTTGCTTAATTCTGTTCCTGCAAGAAAACCCCCTTTCACAAGTAGCTGTTGACGGAGACAATGTCAGTCCAATATTAACCAAAGACATTATATTTTTCATGCTTTCTGAATTTTCATTCAGTAAGTCGGCATACACATCATTGAGCTTCCGTCCCCTGTGGGATGCCATCGATACCTTTAAAGCCGTCCATTCCTGTGGTATTTCACGTATTTCCTCGTCTGTCAATACTGGCGCGAAATGTTCGACTATTTCATTGATTTCTTGTGTTCCATAAACAGCCATGTCTTCTTTGTCATTTGGGAACAGGGAAATGTCGAGACATTTAAAGCTTGACAGTGGTTTCTTAGTAAAGTTAGAGAATCGCTTATTTAAGTATTTAATAGTATCATCACAAATTTTGTCAAAGTCATCTTTCCACAGCTCCACAATTTCTTCTTCAACAACAGTGTCAGGAGGTTCTCTCGACTCAGTTGTGGAGGGTGAAGGCTTAACTGCAGTTTCTTTCATGTTGCTGCGACTTTGTCTCACAGGCCTCTTACTTTTTATACCACCCACTTGAAAAGTGGGCGGTATATAGCATTCATGGTGTCCGTACTTCCGTACTTACGTACGTCCGTACTTCCGTACGTCCGTACGTCCGTGACGCTTTGGGGGTACACATCTGCTATCCGCTACTCCTCTTAAACCAGTGGGTGGATTTCATTGAAACTTACAGGCATTCTTTTCTATACATTATAGATGTGCACCTCCTATTTTGCTTTCAGGTATTTTTATTTTTTACTCTTTCCCAAAGGGCGAAATGAACTTAGCCAAATTGTTGTGATGCTTTAGGGGGGTACACTCCTTCTATCCGCTACTCCTCTTATACCAGTGGGCGAATTTCATTGAAACTCTCAGACATTCTTTTATATACATTATAGATGTGCACCTTCTATTCTGCTTTCAGGTATTTTTATTTTCTTTTTGGGGGGGGGTGGGGGGGGTTGTCAGTGTTTGTGCTCTCTATATTAAACACACTTTTACTGTTGTAAAATGTTTCTTGGTGGGAGTGGGTGGTATCATTTAGTGAGCAGTGCTCACAGTTTTTCTAGTTGTGAGCTGAATTCCCCGAAAAATCATCTTATCACTGCCTGATAGTTCATTCCAGAAGGATTTCATATTGCTTCCTGGAGTTGCTTTAAGCAGTAAAAGGTCGGAACTTGTACTGTCGAGAACCTGCATAGCTCTCGTAACAAATATATCCTCAAACTGGAAGTTCTTGCTACATTTAGCCAGTGTACCACTATAGCCTAGTATGAAAAACAAAACGTGCACAAATCTGGCAGTTTTCAATTCTGCCGCGATACCCTTTGCTTTAGCTGCATCTTCAGGTTTTGCCCCATCTTTGGCACTGCTGCTTGCCATATGTTCCATGTGTGAAATAGTAGCACTATAATTAATTTCAACTGCCCTCATACTCTGCAGTCTACTGGGTAACCATCTGGTGCTTTTCAGGCCAGAGAAGTACGCTAGTTTCTCATCTAAAAGCTCACCAATCTCTTTGAGCTCGCGCATTTTTTTTTGAGAATAATAGTACATTTTAAAGCTCGATTTCAGAGTTTCCTCAAATGTATCTAAATAGGGCACATTTTTTACAGCATCCAGAACCGCAAGCTCTAATTTGTGAGCTATGCAGTGAAGAATGATGATATGGCCAACACGTCGCATTAGACGGCCTGCAACACCATTTTTTTCACCCATCATGACTGATGCACCATCAAAATTAGCACAAATGACTTTCCTGTTCCATTCACCCTCATCGATTATTCCAATACTATTTACTGCCCTATCAATCGCATCCAGTATCCCAGCAGCATGGGCATGTTCAACATCCACACACTTCACCATTTTTGTGACCACACGCCCTTCATAAACAAATTTGATGAACACCAATTCTTGCTCAATTGTTCCCGAATCTGTACTACCATCAGATAAAACTGAAACAAATCTACAGTCTTTAAGTAGCCGTTTTGTCTTATCTCGCTCCTCAAAAGCTATTGCCCCAATAAAATCACGACATGCATGATCATTTATGTAAGTTTGGTTAAGCTGCACACCATTACAAACCTGTAGGCGACAAACACTTGGAAATTTAGCCATGGGTAGCTCTTCTTTGGCAATAAAATAAGCTGTCCTGAAAAGTTTTTGAAGAATTTCAAAGTTTGCTCTATTCATTTTAGTAACAGTTTTTGCAATTGGCGTCTTGTGGGGTTCACTTTTAGCTTTTAGGGCTAGAGAACATTTTATGTGGCTTTTTGACTTTTCATGGGTTTTTATTGGATCTTTCCGAAACACAGATGTTCCTTGGACAAATGGACTTTTACTGTCAGCTTCCAGTGGGCAATCACGACAAACTTTGCAGAACATAACCCCTGTTTTTGATCGTACTGGATCCAATCAAATTGACTGGACCATTCTGGAACAAAGGACCTTTTTCTCTTTTCCAACTCATATGCGCGTTTCTTTGAGACCGGTTTCGATTTCGATTTGTGTTCTGGATCCAGTGATGCGTTATCATCAGCAGAAATCTGCGCCGATTCTTCGGCAGATGTTTCTCTTGCAGGTACAGTTATTTTACGTTTGAAATATTGTCGTAGATCCATGGTGATGTTCGTGCAAGTCGACCTCAGTCACTAAGTGAATTGAATGACAGACTGTCGATTTCAATTCCAGTTCGGAACTTCCAACACAGTTTGTTCATGTGATAAAAGATAGCAGTGCGTTATTGACAACCAATCCCAGCACGTGCCATCAATAATATCATAGATCAGAAAAGGAATTATGTACCTGTTAACTGTTGAAGTTTATGTGCCGCCGCCACTGTAAGTACTTCCCCTAACCAGCGGAATGCGTATTCAAACATTTTAACAGTTGTTTAATCATTAATTCCCGCTCGTTTTTATATTTTAATTTTCTCAAAGAATTATCTTTTAAAATCAGACAGATAAAATCTGGTTGTCCGTCGGGCAGAGGGAATAGCATTTTTGGTTGCCCGAGAAAATTTCTGGTTGTCCCGGGACGTCGGGCAACCCTATTTGTGAGCCCTGCACTTTCATTAGTTTAACTTGACAAAGTCAAGATAAGCTATTGCCATCATGCATGCGGATGTCTGTGAGTCAGTAAGTCTGTCAGTCTGTTCACATTTTCCTTTAGCACAGGCTGCACCCCGAAGTTCTTGCCAATCATCACAAAATTTCATATGCAGGTTTGAGGTCCTGTCAAGATGAGAATTTCCCCATTTGGTTGCGATCTGCCAAACGTGACGGCTGCCCAAGCCCGAAAGCCGAAAACCTTTAACCCACCTCTCAGTTCTTTAGTACAGTCTACTCCTCAAATTGTTTTTATTGAAAACATAGTATTTTGGGAACAGAAATTAACATATTCTCAATTATCACAATTCTTGTCTTATTTCAAAATCCTTTCATAAACATTAAACATTATCTTTTTCATCAAACACTACACACACTCAAGTTAAGCTACAGTGTCATTGACACTTTCATTTCTTGGTATTATGACGGGTGATATAGTAGTTTTATTTTTTTGTTCTTCAGAGTACACATGATGATGAGAGAATGCTGTTTAATATCCAGGTAATGATAACTGGAACTCACGGGTTTGTGTTGAATGTTTAGCATTGGTGGAAAAGTAAAAAGATTCAGATTGAAAGTAGACATGAAATTACAGTAATGTTATAAATTGACAGTTAACTTGATACAATTTGCTGATTTATGAAGAGTGTTGTGAAGATATAGTTGAAATGTTTGTAAATGAGGTACATGAACATTTTCTTTGGACAGTTTGAACAGAACAGACTTGGTTGATTGCAAACAATGTGGATGAGCTTTCTGATGGAATCATGCATGTTAGTCCTTTTTTCAAAAAACATTGTTTGAAACATTTCAAAATACCCGTGAGTGAGAAAGTATTTAAATGTAATCTCAGAACTCATATAGGTGAGAAACTATTTGAATGTGAAAAATCAAATAAAGCATTTATTGATGATTCTGAGCTCTCCAAACATCTTAGAATTCCCACAGGAGAGAAACTTTACCAATGTATCATATGTAGTAATGAATTTACTGCTAAAAACAGCTCAAATACATCTCAGATTTCATACAGGAGAGAAAATGTTTCTATGTAATATATGTAACAAAGCATTCAGCAATAATTCTGATCTCTTCCACCATCTCAGAATTCATGCAGGCGATAAACCATTTTACTGTACTATGTGTAATAAAACATTCGGTCAAGAATCACTTCTCAAAATACATCTCCGAACACATACAGGTGAGAAACCATTTGAATGTAATATATGTAATAAAGCATTTGGTCAAGCATCACATCTCAAAACACACATCAGAACTCATACAGGTGAGAAACCATTCAAATGTAATACATGTAATAAAGCATTTGTTCGAGCATCACATCTCAAAACACATATCATAACCCATACAGGTGAGAAACCATTTAAATGTACCATTTGTAATAAAGCATTCGGACGACAAGCATATCTCATTATACATCTCAGAACCCATACAGGTGAGAAACCATTTGGATGTAATATATGTAATAAAGCATTTAGTCAAGAATCAACTTTAAAAAAACATCTTAGAATACATACAGGTGAGAAACCATTTGAATGTAATATATGTAATAAAGCATTTGGTCTACAATCTAATCTAAAAATACATCTCAGCAAACATACAGGTGAAAATCCATTTCAGTGTAATATATGTAATAAAGCATTCAGTCACAAGTCACTTATGAAAAGACATCTCCGAACACATAAAGGTGAGAAGCCATTTAGATGTGTTACGTGTGATAAAGCATTTGGTCTGATACCTCAACTCAAAGAGCATATCCGAACTCATACAGGTGAGAAACCATTTGAATGTAACATTTGCAATAAAGCATTTGTTCAAGCATCTCATCTCAAAACACATATCATAATCCATACAGGTGAGAAACCATTTGAATGTAGCATTTGTAATAAAGCATTCGGACGACAAGCATATCTCATTACACATCTCAGAACCCATACAGGTGAGAAACCATTTGAATGTAATATATGTAATAAAGCATTTAGTCAAGAATCACCTTTAAAAATACATCTCAGAACACATACAGGTGAGAAACCATTTGAATGCGATATTTGTCATAAAGCATTCAATCAAAAATCACATCTCAAAAGGCATATACAAACTCATACAGAAGAGAAACCATTTGAATGTTAGAGCTGTAGGTTTTTAAATTTCTTGTTCAGTTTCAGTTTTGGTTTTTCAGGTGGAGTAAAACCTCAGTTCGGTTCAGTTTTCGGTTTGTTCATGAGGCCAAGTAAAATTCAATAAAACTTCTTATGTCCGGAGTCATCACTGAATGGTAGTGAAATTGAGTGAAACTCAATGAATGCCCGAAATAAGCTATAATACATGAAGAATCAGGAAGGCCAATATAGTAATTACCTATATATACAGAACTTTTATTGTGCTTGGCCATTTTTCGAGGTCTGACACCTACACTCAACTTGAGGAAAGCTGCAAACACAACTAAACTGAAATGTCGGAAATTCACAGAATGTAGCCTTCCCAGAGTAGCCAATGGCAGTGTCTGGGTACTCTCACTACTCTGGGATGGCTACATTCTGTAAATTTCTGCAGCAAGAGAGTATTTAATAAAAAAAACGGAAAACCTTAGATTATGGGATGTCGACGGATTCCGTTTCGTTTTTTTTAAAAAATAAAAACCTTGGTTCGGTTTCGGTTTCTGAATGTAATATATGTGATGAAGCATTTGGCGAAAAGTCACACATCTGAGAACCCATATAGGTGTGGAATCAGTTCCATTGTAATATATGCAAGAAAGCATTCAGTCAAGAATCGTGTCTCAGACACATAGGGGTGAAAAAAAACATTTTAATTTGATATGTGTAAAGCAATCGGTGATAAAATTTACGAAATAGATGAAAAATTTTTTTTGCTCTGAAAACAGATTATGGACACTCACTGACAAGAACTTGTCCCAGCATGGAGTCATAATCCAATCCTTTGAGGTAGGAAGTTCAACAATAATTAAATCAGAATGGTGGTTCACGTGGTGGAGGTGTATCTGTTCCCCAAAAGTTAATTTTGTGGCAGATATACATGTAAATGAATCTTAATGAATGTAGGGATTCTCAAATAAAAGGGTGTGGGGAGAGGGGCTGAGCAGTATTCATGGGCAGCACGGTATAACAAGCTTAGGCATGTTCCGAGGCGTGAAGGTCTGTGCAGGTGGGAAGGGGAGGGCCCTTCTCTAGAATAAGGGTCCAGGGACCATCCCACATAGGGAAAATTAGTGCTTTGAGAGTGTCTGGGGTAAATTTGTTTCCAGCTGGAGGTAGCTATCTGTGAATAGTCTCCAAACCGAACACTGCATAAATGTTTTGCCTCAATCTGGGTGTAACATGTGACAGATGAGTGAAAGTAGTTGAAATAAGGTTTGAATTGGGGTGCTGCCCCCCCCCCCCACCCCCCCCCCCCCCCCCCCCCACCTGCCACCCATAATTCCATCTCTGATTGAATATTAATTCAAATTCCCCAATTCCCCACATCTGTATGGCATCTCTTTCAGAGAATCATCTTTTGTACGATTTCTTGTTCGCTTTTTACTTAACCTCTTTCCAAAAAAAAACATGTTCACTTCCATATTGGGGGACATTTTGTGAAGGGGAGCTGTAGAAGTCAACTTTCTCCCAAATGTCTTCTTTTATTTTTAGCTAACCTGACAAGTGATCACTTTCTGTCTGCCATTCGTCCATCCATCAACTGTTCGTCTGGCATGAACTTTACATTATCGACAAGATCATTCCATTGAGGGGGTCATAATCTATATTTTTGAGCAAAAAAATTAGTTATTCAAGAATTTTTTTTGCAAGTGACATCTGCTTTTCATGTTGGGTAAATGGTTAAGCTAGTTTTATATTATGAATATTGGAAATTAATGCTAAAAATGTTTTAAAAAATGAATGTGGAATTTACCTTGTATGTTGCTGTTTGTTCTTAATGTGTGGTCAAAGATGCACCAACTGTTGATGGTAAAGCATTTGTTTTTCATCCACTGGTTTTCGATATATTCAACAGACTGGTGAAGTTGATTAGTGTTTGCTTTGGGGGCGATGTTGTTGAAGGTCAGTGTTATCTGTATAGAAGGTAGGAATGGCAGAGCAAGAAATTGTTGAATGTATTTCTTGACAGAGATGTTACTGTTATATGCAGTCTTCAAGCCGACCGGAGAAAACTGCATTTGTCCAATGAAAACACGCCTTTGAATTTCTTTTTCAAGAAATACTTCTTGTATGGCTTGCCATGCACCTGAACGAAAAAGTGGAATCCTATATTTAAGAATTGAATGCAATTTTTATAATCTTTATTGGAGTATGAACGTGTGGGAATGGGTACAAATTGTATGAATCCCGAAGGGACCCAAATTTGTCAAATAGCTGTACCCATTCCCACATGTTCATACTCCAATAAAGATTATAAAAATTGCATTCAGTTCTTATAATTACATTCTGTAACTGTTTAAACTACTTTTTACCAAACAACAAAGCAGAAAGACGAAAAACATGTCTGAAGGAACGAGGCAAAAAACCACCCTCACACAAAAGACAAAGTGCACAACTCTGAGTTGAGCGCCGGTTTTCGGCATTGACCCAAATTTGTCAAATAGCTGTTTTTCGCAACGAAACTTGGAATGATCAAAACAATTTATTTAACATATCAGTAAACTATAATCACTGATCACTGCGAGAGGCACTAAAAGTTATAAACTCGCCCAACCACCGCCCGAATTACTTTCAGTCACCTGCGCTCTACCATATATGCGGGTCAGAGTTCGACCAAATGTATTCATTGGAAAATATTTGGTCAGGACGTTTTCATCCAGCTGACCAATGGGAATTGAGTATTTGGTCCCAAAACGTATAACAACATTAACTGGTTGAGTGCCAGAAGCCACTATCAGGGCTTTCAAAAAAATGAGGGTACCAGAGCAAAGGCCAACAGTTTCTTCACTCATGTTTAGTATTTGGTCAAATGCAAATAATATTTTGTTCATATAAATTTGTTTTATCACAAATTATTGAAGAATGCCTGTGAGCACTCTTCAATAATTTGTAATAAAACAAATTTTGATGAACAATTCAGACCACCATAAATAATGTAGCCCTCAACCAGTTAACAATGTAATTATTATTTGATGAATACGTTATTATTAGTGATGAATGAGTTGATTGATTAGAGCTGACATTCATTAGTAAATGGAACATACACTGCTGCGCAAGCAACTGTTACATGAATATCCTAGGACCGAGGTGAGACTAAAGTATTAAACCCACCCGAGATTATGTGGACAATGAAAGCAGTAATTAAATTGGACAAGACATTTGGAGTGAAAGGGATTAACTCCAGAGAGCATAATCGTGCCATTAACCCTTTACCCAACGAATCGCCCACATCCGCCCGCCTAATCTGCAGATTCTGCAGCTGAAAAAATATTATTTTTCAGAAAATTTTAATAAAACGGTATCATGTGACCCTTCTTTGGAACGAGCTCGTTGAGCTCGTTCCAATGAGGGGTTACATGATATGGTTTTGTTGAAATTTTTTGAAAAAAATTAAAAAAGATATTTAAATTAAAAAAATTTGATATCGTTTGCATTGGGTAAAGGGTTAATTGTGAAATAGATTAGACCAAATAAACTACTGCATGTTGATGTCACAGAATGATAACCAGTCATCAATAATTTTCTGAATCAAATTTATGTACGTTTGTGTCGGAATGTTGCAATTTGTCAAAACTTAAAAAAAAATATCCTGATTAAAAACGTAAATATTTTAGGAGTGTTGGTAATGGTAAGGCCAACGTCATTTTGTCGAGTTGAGATTGTTGAGTTATACATGTATTTTGACCACAAAATTGTGAGAGTCATGTAAAATATGACAATAAGTACATTCTTTTCTCTCAGGTGCCCTAGAAATTAATTACTGCTGTTATCTGTTTGACCGAGAATCACGGCGATTTTAATATCATGTCGGACATTGACTCGAGAAACAATCGCCAATATTAGTCGGCAACTTCTCTTAGATCTTGAGTGAAGATATCATGGACCTGGGATATTAATGTAATGGTCACTTGCGCAGTGGTGTAAAACCTTCAACACTCTATTATTGTCCCCCATAGCAGCAGTGTATAAAAAGAAAAAAAGTATTTTTAAATAAACTGCATTTTACCTTTCTTGGAGCAGACCAGCTGCTACTGTGGCCGTTGATAAACTACAGGATACACAAAGAAAGTTGATCTCCATACCGTTCTCTAAACACTTTTCGGTTCTGTTGTTGGTTGGTACCAGTGTCTCAGGTTCTGTGTTGCCATCTTTTGCATCTGCCACTCCCTGTCACTTGTTGATGAGAAATAAAGCATTTGCAGGACCACAGATAAAGGCAGCTCAACATTTGCATTCTTTTGCCAACACAAATCATATCTACAATAATTTTGTTTTATTCCAACCACTTTTCAGGCTGTTGTGGTCTCAGAACATGTATCCTTAACATGTCATTTGGCTTTCCCAAACCCAATTTGGGAAAGACTCTTGTTATTCCTCTTTTTCAAAATTTTTCTTCTCTTTTTTTTTTTTTTTTAATTTTTTTTTTCTCCGTGAATTTTGTCTGTTGAACTGCTCAAAAACAAGCTGTTCAATATTTAACCAAATTTGGAAATCTTATGTAATGTCATAAAATCTAGTGAAATGCGGTATCGTCGAGTCTGTGAAAACATGTATTTTCAAAATATTCTGCCAAAATTTTAACATTTTTCGAATGTCTCAAAAATGTTTACAGTTATTTAGCTCAAATTTTCCACACATTTAGAGCATAATATGATACACCACAATCACCACTCAAATCTTTCAATATTAACCCCCATTGGCTAAAAATGAGATTAATATAGCTTTTTTTCTCCAAAATTGACCAACTTCAAGGGCAAATTTTTCTAATTATAAGGTTGTTGTAACAATTATTTTCGTATGGATAAATCCAACAATGATTGTGGAAGAAAGTTACTGTTTAATTTTTAATCTCAGATTTAACCCTCAAGCACAATGAGAATAAGAGTACCATTTGAAAATGCTAAAATTGGCCAAATTTGGTTGCATTTGCTATCATTTTGGAAAAGCTCAATTTCAAACACTTTTCATGTACGTATTCCCAATTGACCACCGAGCATATTTGCTGTTGTAAGTTTGGTTGTAAAGTTCAACCCTATCCCATACTGGTTGCATAAAAGGAGGTACCGTCCAAAAAAACTCTGAATTTGGTAAGTTTAGGTGACGATTTACTCCATTTTTAATTGATGAGCTCTGAATGTTTTCTATAGCTGCATGCAACAGTATGACAAAGTTTGTTCTATATGTTATTATTAAAAGTTTAACCCTTGGCAGATTTGAGACTTCCCATAAGGATACTGTCGGAATAATTGTTATTTTCACCAACGTTTACATGTAATTTCTCAGCACTGGAGCCATATTGTCTCAAAACCTTTCCCACGAAAAGATAGGGCATTCATCCAAGAACAATTTTACTGTTATATGTTTTATTCCAAGTTTTAACCCTTACCCAGTTGTCAGTTCTTGAATTGGAGTACCCTCAACTTGTACATGTTCATTCAAATACCAAGATTCAAGATTAGTCCAGGTCTCTTTTCAGACACTCAGTCTGTGATTGATGTTCACACATTAAGAGCATAATATGATACACTAAAATCACCACACAAATATTTCAAAATTAACCCCTATTGGCCACAAATGTTATGAATATATCATTTTATCTTCAAGATTTACTAACTTCAAGTGCAAATTTTTCATTATTGCGAGGTTGCTGTAACAATTATTTTTGTATGCATAGATGCAACAATGCTTGCAGAAGAAAGTTACTGTTTAATTTTTAATCTCATCTTTAACCCTCAAGCAAATGAAGGTAAGAGTACAATCCAAAAATGCCCAAATTAGCTAACTGTGATTGCATCTTCCTGTCATTTTGGAAAGGGTTAACTAGTGATGAACCTATTATCAGCATCGGCCGATAATGGGGTAATTGGGGAATCATCGGCATCGGCAGAAAAGGGCATCATTTGCCAGTAGGGGTGCGCTGATTGTTACAGGGTCCAAATAAACCGTCGTTTTTTTATTTTATTTTCTCACAGCCATATCATCGAAAACAGTGTTTACACTTGAAATGTCCAGGGAATGTGTCAACACTACTGATTCCAAAATTCTGTGCATTTTAATATTCTATGAATAATTTAAAGTTAAGCCACAATTTCAATTTGTCACACAGTCATGTATGATTCTTATTACATGGAAATCTCGACCCATTTTCTTAAGTTGTAACATCATTGTTTAAAATTTAGCTTTCCTATATTACTCCATTTTGGAAATTGCATAATTCTTATTAAAACAAATAGTGTCAGACTGTCGGTGCCTGTTTCATTTTTCATTTATTCATAAGTACCGTATTACGAAAAAAAATCTGGTGGGAGTCTGGGAGACAAGTGAAGTAAATTATACAAGGCAGATTCTTTGAAAACAATACATGTGCATTCCATGGAGGATTAGTGTTGTTTCGTACACAGGCTTTCGTAGGGAATGGGGCAACCAGCCCCAAACAAGCTGGGACAACACGCTCGGGAACAACCCGCCCCAAGTTTTTCATGTGCTGCAGTTATGAGCTATTTGACTATGATATTCAGCTGTTATTACTTATAATACGATCATTATTAATTAGCGGACAATAGATTTGTTTATTGGACTTAATTATGATGATATTAAAAGTAATATCAGGAATAATTCCGAATGAATTATTATTATCAGAAGTATCTGTGGTAATGGTATCTGTGGGTGTCTCATTGATGGATGTTTCAGTGGCCTGACTGTTTGTTGTCCCAGACATGTCCATGACTTCATCTGAGTCAATGATTGTTTTCAGCTTAAAAAGCACATTTATTGTCTTAAGTCTTAGATAAAGGAAAAGCGATCAACGCTGTGATGAATCCATATCACGCTGAAACAACATGTCTGGTCATATTTGATTTTTTCGCATCAACCAAATATCATTCTCCTTAGAGGGTACCCGACTGAAACAACATGACTAAAACAACACATCACTTCTGACTGGTCTCTACATGCATCTAATTCAGTATAGAACTATTATTACTTTAATTCAGTCATACTGGGATGTTTTAATAGGATCACTGTGGATTGTGGGTAATTTTCGATAAAATTGGATAATTTTTCGTTAAAAAAGTGAGTAAAATTTTTTTATACATTACTATCTAAAAAACTTTTTCTTCAAAAATCAGAAAAAAATTGGGACAACCCGCCCCAAAGGTGTGCCAACCCACCCCAAAATAGGCCTGGGGCGGGTTGTCCCTGATCCCATTTCGTATACTGACTTTCGTATACAAAAAACATTTTGTACATATATCATCACTAGTACACAGGCAAATTTTATAAGGTTTTTAAGTATGACCAATATGAGAAGAAAGGAATAAGTCAGATTTATCCAGAGTCAGGACAGTGTCTGTCGGCCTGTGTACGAGTTCCCACAGGATTGCTATGAGTTTTAAATATGTGGGATTTAATATTATTGGGAGAATATGTAGTATTCCATGCAGGGAGAGTCAATCTGACACAGGTGATTCCATTCTTCTCACTGAGGAAAGGACTGCACAAAACAATCGGATAAATTGTCTGGTGAGTTGATTTGGAGGCAAGTTTACCAGGAACTGAGAAACACAACCCTGCATTGACATTCTAATTCCAACTTTGCAGGGTTTGATCAAGTTATTCACGCATTTTCACGGAATTTAAAACATCGAAATCGGTATCGGCCGATTATTAAATTTTTAACATCGGTATCGGCCGATGGTTTGTTTACCATATCGGTTCATCACTAGGGTTAACTCAAAACACTTTGTTTTGCTATAGGTAGAGATGCCTAATGAACAAATCCTCTGCTGTAAGTTATGCTTTGGGGCTTAACACAACATAAGCTTTGGCCATGTAAAGAATAGTACTGTCAGAAAAAAAATTGTTTTTCAGTGAATTTTACAAACATCTGTACTCATTTCCTCTAATTGCAAGGTTGTTGTAGCAATTATTTTGGTATGGATAGATGCAACAATGATTGTAGAAGAAAGTTACTGTTTACTTTTTAATCTCAAGATTTAACCCCCAAGCAAAATGAGGGTGTAAATAAGGGAACCGTGAGAGAATGCCAAAATTAGCCAACTTTGGATGCTTTTTGTCCATCATTTTGGAAATGGTTAATTTCAAACACTTTGCTTTGCTATACATGTATGTAGTCTGAATTTTCACATTGGAAGGTTGGGAATTTTAATTTGTCCAACAAATTACAGTTGTCTAGTTATTAGATGGTTCTGCTGACAATATACAAATTACCTGAGACGTCATTTCTAGTCAAGTCATTGCTGCCTTAACTGGTAGAGTGGCAAATTATTTTTAGTCCTTAAAATTTCTATGTGCATCTTTGCATTATTATAATTTATGGGAGAGTGCCAGTAGGTCAGTAGGCCCACTCCCATAAATTATAACAAAGCAAATCCTATAGGGATCTGCGAATCACAAATTTCTTTTCGAATCGAATCGAATCGTGTCTCTGATATCGACATCGAATCAAATCCCGAATCGAATCTTAAAAGACAAGTTATTTCATATTGCATCAAACGGAAGTTAAGGAACACTGTGATGACCCTTACGCGATGGAGTGAACACCTTAAACACCAATAACTAAATATTCTCTGTAGCACCGTCGCTGAAACAGCTAGGCCTATTGTCCATAGTTTTAGTTTTTGAAGGCCTAACTTGTTACTATTCACGTTCTTAAGAACGTGAATAGTAACAAGTTAAGCCTTCAAAAACCAAAACTATGGATAATGTTCTGGGGCCAAATTCACACCTTACCTAACAATTAAACATTGTCAATTACTCAAATAAATAGGAATTGAGCCTACATGAATGAATTTTCTAATGACAGTTTTATCCTCTTTTTGTTGGAAATGTAACAAATTGAAGTTAGTACGAGAGATTCGAAAAAATCGAATCCTGAGACTGATTCGGGATCAATCTTGAAGCATACATATGGTATCGATATTGAATCGAATCTCGAATATTCGCAGGACCCTAAAATCCTAACAGGTGAAATAATATCACTTCAAAGATAATATGAAGCACATCCTCAGAGAGTGGTAGCCGAGTGGATAAGTGCGCTGGTCTCTCATGCCAGAGGTCCCGGGATGGATCCCCATTCGGGGAAAGTTCTCGAGGTGTCCGAACACTCTGTCAGCATCAATTGTGGGGTTGATGCTGTCACAGCATACCGTCCTATCGGGTGGGCACGTAAAATGGCTGTCCTCTGTGTGGAGATAGACACACTCCGTGCAGGCTAAATATCCCTCTGTAGTATTCGAGAAGAGCTAGGCCACAAAGGTCATCCCACACACCTATGCCATTGGGCCAAGGAGAGGCGTTAATACAAGTTGCATAACTTGTTCGCCAATCCTTTGTAAAACAAATAAGATTAAATAAATCCTCAGAATATGAAGCCTTTAAATGCTGGTACCGACTCTAAAGAATAAAACCCAAATATGGGCTTCCAACACTCTACCAGTTATACTAATTACCTGATCAGTGATTTCTAGTCTTAACAGTTTTGATTTCAGATTACTGCTTAGTAACTAGATATGCACAGATTGTAGTCTAGTGGGAATCAGGACAATTGCCCATGCCCTTAAAGGTTAACAAAACTGAAAGATAACCAGTCACTTGTTTCATGGAAATGACCTTTTCAACTTCTGTTCAGCCACAACAAAGCCCACAATGTAGTGAAGGTAGGAAAATATGAAAATTGATACAGTTTTTGTATTCAGTGATGGATTTGGTTTATTGTGAGCTTTTCTCATCACTTGGCGTCCATCGTTGTCCGTTGGTCGTCGTCCGTAAACTTTTCACATTTTCATCTTCTTCTCGTTATAACCACTTAGCTGGTGTGAACTAAACTTAGCAGGAATGGTCTATGGGAGGTCCTCTGCAAACTATCCTCATTTTGTTCCCATCAGATGAAAAACATGGCTTACAGAGGAATTCTTTGATTCTGGTTTGTGGATTTTTAAAAATCTTCTCCTCTGAAACTACCAGGCCAAATGTTTTGAAACTTCACATAAATAATGACTGGGACCCCCTCTACCAACGATCCTCATTTAATGTTGATTGGGTCACAAACATGGCTGCAATTGTGGCTTATAGTTACTGTAGATGTAGAAACCCTATGAGAAATCACATTTTCATCATCATCTCTGGAACTACTGAGCTTGACATGAACCAAACCTGGCAGGGATAGTCTGTGGGAGGTCCTCTACAAACGATTTTCATTTTGATCCCATGGGTTTGAAAACATGGCTGTCAGAGGCATTATTTGATTCTGATTGGTGGATTTTCAAAAATCTTCACTGAAACCACAGGCCAAATGTTTTGAAACTTCGCATGGTTGATAACTGGGACCCACTCTATTAACGATCGTCATTTAATGTTGGTCGGGTTGCAAACATGTTTCAGTTGTGGCATATAGTTACTATAGAAAAATCCTATGGGGAATCACATTTTCATATTCTTCTCTGGAACTACTGAGCTGGCATGAACCAAACCTGGCAGGAATGGTCTATGGGAGGTCCTCCACAAACGATTCTCATTTCATTCATGTGGGTTGAAAAATATGGCCGCCAGAGGCATTCTTTGGTTCTGGTTGGTGGATTTTCAAAAATCTTTTCTGATTATTTGATACTTCACATAAATGATGTCGTCTGGGGCTTCCGCTACCAACGATTCTCATTTAATGTTGTTCGGGTTGTAAAAATGGACATTATTGTGGCTTACAGTTACTACAGAAATCCTATGGAAAATCACATTTTCATCTCTGGAACTACTGAGCCGATGTGAACCAAACCTGGCAGGGATAGTCTGTGGGAGGTCTTCTACATAGGCTCCTCATTTTGGTTACCGTGCACTGAAAAAACATGGCTGCCAGAAGCATTTTTAGCTCAACTTGACAAAGTCAAGCTGAGCTATTGCCATCAATTCTTGTCCGTCGGCGTACGTACATCCACAATTTCCTTTGGCACACCTTACAGGTCGCATTTATGATCAGATTACTTTGAAACTTCTTATGCTTGTTTGGGGTGACCTCTAGATGGGAGCTATCGATTTTCTTCAATTTCCGTCAAAAAATGTTGCCGCGGCCAACGTTCTTAGAACTTCGTTTAGTCAAACCACAATATTTCCCTTTGGCACAGCCTACAGGGCACATTTATGATTTGATTGCTTTGAAACCTGATACGCTTATTTAGGGTGACCTCTAGATGGGAGCTATCGATTTTCTTCATTTTCCGGCAAAAAATGTTGCCACGGCCAACGTTCGTAGAACTTAGTTTAGTCAGACCTCAATATTTCCCTTTGGCACACCCTACAGGGTACATTTACAATCAGATTGCTTTAAAACCTGGGATGCTTGTTTGGGGAGACCTCTAGATGGAAGCTATCAATTTTCTCCAATTTCTGTCAAAAAATGTTGCCGCGGCCAACGTTCTTAGAACTTAGTTTAGTCAGAAGACTCAATATTTCCCTTTGGCACACCCTACAGGGTACATTTATGATCGGATTGCTTTGAAACCTGGCATGCTTATTTGGGGTGACCTCTAGATGGGAGCTATCGATTTTCTTCAATTTCTGTCAAAAAATGTTGCCACGGTCAACGTTCTTAGAACTTAGTTTAGTCAAACCACAATATTTCCCTTTGGCACACCCTACAGGGCACATTTATGATTTGATTGCTTTGAAACCTGGTATGCTTATTTAGGGTGACCTCTAGATGGGAGCTATCGATTTTCTTCAATTTCCGGCAAAAAATGTTGCCACGGCCAACGTTTGTAGAACTTAGTTCAGTCAGACCTCAATATTTCCCTTTGGTACACCCTACAGGGCCCATTTATGATCAGATTGCTTTGAAACCTGGTATGCTTGTTTGGGGGAGACCTCTAGATGGGAGCTATTGATTTTCTTCAATTTCTGTCAAAAAATGTTGCCGCGGCCAACGTTCTTAGAACTTAGTTTAGTCAGAAGACTCAATATTTCCCTTTGGCACACCCTACAGGGTACATTTATGATCGGATTGCTTTGAAACCTGGCATGCTTGTTTGGGGGTGACATCTAGATTGGAGCTATCGATTTTCTTTAATTTCCGTCAAAATATGTTGCTGTGGCCAACGTTTTTAGAACTCAGTTTAGTCAGCCCACAATATGTCCCTTTGGCACACCCTACAGGGCACATTTATGATTTGATTGCTTTGAAACCTGGTATGCTTGTTTGGGGAGACCTCTAGATCAAAAAATGTTGCTGTGGCCAACGTTCTTAGAACTTGGTTTAGTCAGAAGACTCGATATTTCCCTTTGGCACACCCTACAGGGCACATTTATGATCGGATTGCTTTGAAACCTTTCATGCTTGTTTGGGGAGACCTTTAGATGGGAGTTATCGATTTTCTTCAATTTCCATCAAAAAATGTTGCCGCAGCCAACATTCTTAGAACTTAGTTTAGTCAGACCACAAAATTTCCCTTTGGCTCACCCTTCAGAGCTCATTTATGATTAGATTGCTTTGAAACCTGGTATGCTTATTTACGGTGACCTCTAGATGGGAGCTATCGATTTTCTTCCATTTCCGTCAAAAAATGTTGCCATGGCCAACGTTCTTAGAATTTAGTCTAGTCAGACCACAATATTTCCCTTTTGTACACCCTACAGGGCACATTTATGATCGGATTGCTTTGAAACCTGGCATGCTTGTTTGGGGAGGCCTCTAGATGGGAGCTATCGATTTTCTTCGGTTTCTGTCAAAAAATGTTGCCACTGGCAAAAAAACGGACATTGGTCCCAATGATCTTCAATTTTGCCATCTCATTTATAACTTACCAAGTTCAAGTTTGTCAAGTTGAGCTACAGTGTCATTGACACTTTCATTAGATTCTCACTGGTAGATTTTGAAAAATGTTCTGTGAAACCACAGGTCCAAACGTTTTGAAACTTTACATGGTTTATGACTGTGACACCCTCTACCAAAGGTCCGCATTTAATGTTGGTCGGGTTGCAAACATGGCTGCAATTGTGGCTTATAGTTACTATAAAAACCCAATGGGAAATAACATTTTCATCTTCTCTGGAACTACTGAGCCGACATGAACCAAACTTTGCAGGAATGGTCTATGAGAGGATGAAATTATGTGGCTATATTCTAATGCTTAACCCAATGCCTCTCCTGTCTGCCAGTAGATCGATACTGTCAGCAAAATACTTGTTTTTTTAGAATGCGGTAAAGGTTGGTTCCAGTTTTCTCCACCGCGAACTAGGAAAAAACCCCAAAATATTGTGTATACGGTACGATTCAAAATAAGTTGTAGCGTAATTGCAATAAACTAATTAAACTACTACTCCTGCACTGACAAGATCCGAATCTGACATTTTCTTGAAAGCTGTCAGTGAGAGCTTTCCAGAAAATGTATTCACCTTCTGGTCTTATCAGTGTAGGAAGAGAAAGATACTTAGTTTATAGGATTATTCTACCACTTATTTTGACTACTACTGTAAACAAGTGCAGCTGTAATTATGTTAATACATGTATTACTCTCAAGTTACTTATTTGAAATACTGATTGATGACAGGTGTTTGGAAAGCATGGAAGTTTTGTTTATTTTCATTTCCCAGTAGCTGTCCAGTAAATTAGATCATTTAAGATATGACAAAATTGGAGTAAAATGTGTTTCCTGTAACCCTTTACCTATCCAAAGCTATTTGAAAGAGAATACTGTCTGAAAAAAAATGTAAATTTCAAAGTATTTAACTTTCTATTACTGATTTTTTTGTTGAAACAGAATTCATAAATGTGTGCATTTTCAAGAAATTTTTCTTTGAAAATAAAAAGCCAAATGTTTTGAAACTTAATGTTACTGATGACTGTAACCCCCTCTACCAATGATCCTCATTTAATCTTCATCGAGTTGCAATTATGGCTGCAATTGTAGTTTATAGTTACTATAGAAACCCTATAGGATATCACATTTTCCTTCATCCTGAAAGTACTGAGCCAGTGTGAACCAGACTTGTGAGAGGTTCTCTACAACTGTTAATCATGTTATTCCTGTTGGATGGAAAACGTGGCCGCCAGAAGCATTGTTTGATTCTGATTGGTCAATTTTGAAAACTCTTCTCCTCTGAAATCACAGGGTCAGATGTTTTGACACTTTGCGTGGCTGATGACTGGGACACCCTCTACCAACATCCCTCATTTAATGTTGATCATGTTGCAAACATGGCCACAATTGTGTTTATAGCCACTATAGAAAAATCCGATGGGAAATCCCATTTTCAATCTCTCTGGAATTACTGAGCCGAGTGAACCAAAACTTGGCAGGAATGATCTTTTGGAGGCCCTCAAAAACAATCTTCTTTTTGAACCCGTTGGTTGGAAAATATGGCCTGGCATCCTTAAAAATGCAGGGAGTAAAAAAATCGCTCCCCTAGATGGCCTAGGGGAGCGATTAGCTCTCCTCAAATATTACAGTGGCAAAATCAAGTTTTACTATTAATGATTTCTACCTAGTGGGCTTTGTACTTTTTATTCAGTGCTGCGAACAAGGTAGTCTTGGTGAGACTGCTACACTGCCCCTCTCTCACCCCAGGCCGCGTCACGGCCCGAAGGTGTGGAAGGGGCACTGTGGTCATCTTACAGAGGCCACTAACATAGCAGAGACCTGAAAAGATGTGGGGTTTAGGAATAGGCTGTTATGGTAATCTTTATTTTCTGAAGCCAGCAGGGTAAGTTATTGCCCTCCTTAATTTTTAGCTCACCTGAACGAAGCTGAAGGGGAGCTTTACTAATCACTTTCCGTCCATCGTCCGTTCGTTGTTTACATTATCGACTTCTTCTCACAAACTACTCAGCCAAATTGAACCAAATGTGGTGTGCATGCTCCCTATCACATGTCAATTCAAATTTGTTCAAACCAAATTGACCCGCCCCTTGGTAGGGCCACCCCCAAAATGTGATCCTAAATCTTGAAAAATCTTTCTACTCATGAACCAGCAGTAGAAGAGACTTAATATTAGGTGTGCAGCTTCCTTTTGGGATGTAGACTCAGATTTGTTCAAGAGAAGTTCTAGGGGCTATATTTGCCATTGTTATGGGAGGGGCAAGAATGTTTCCTTGTTGCCCCATGGGAACCGCTGGAGCTAAAAAAGACAAAAACTTAAAATGCTCATATCTCCAATACTGCACTGCACTGAGAATTTTTGTTTGGTGTGAAGATTCCTTAGGACAAAGAGAATGGAATGGTAAAAAAATTGCTATCGGTTTTATTGTAGGGTACTTTTTCGGGACTTTGAAAAAGTGCTGAGTCAGCATTTTTTAACCCTTTGTGGGTAATGGGAAAAACATTTAACACTACTTTTCTCCCAAACCACTGCTCCAAAAGCTTTCAAATTTCACATATAACATCTTTGGAAGATTGTTTCACAAGTTTATTGAAATCAGTTCCCTGGGCCCACATTTGGGCTCTCTATGGGAGCCCAAATGTTTCAATTAGTGTAGTTTGAAGATTTTTTTTTACATTGAAAACCATACATGTTGGCGGAGATAACTTATAATGGAAATTGCGCAAAGTTTGATTTTTGTGATGTTGATGCCCCAGTGTCACCGGTGTGGCATCCCAGAGGAATCTGATTGCATTTCATGATCTGGTTTTCCTTTGTGTGTCACATACTATTGTTGCTCCTGTGCTGTAATTTATAATTTCCTAACACAAAACCATTTACCATATCTCTAGTACAAATTTGACTTGTTAATTGAATATAGGTTATAGAGTATATTCTCCTGTTAATTGAATAAAAAATCTTTTAACCTGTCGGGAAATTACCCTGACTCTCCCCAGTTTTTCTTTGTTTATAGACCTATATGGCCTCAGTACATCCAATACAGGCATTTAATCTATTATATCTTGTTTGACAGAGCTCATGGAGCTCTGTCAATCAAGATTCAAAAGAATAAATGCTAAGTTTATCTTTAGAATACAGGAAAGTGACACAATCTCTGTTAATTGAATACTCCTGTTCATTGAATAATTTTCATTGGCAAAGTGACTATTCAATTAACAGGGTCCCACTGTACTGTGTATATTTTTTTATACGGATTATGGAGCATTTCCAAAGTTGAACGTTTCACTGAAAAATGACAAAAATAAGGTGTAAATGTGAAATGATCTTAAAAGGTGACAAAATGACGATAAATCAAAAAACTAATGTTTCTTTAACCCTCTGCAAACTGATGTCAAAATAGTGAGGTTTCAAGCAGCAAATTTTTCCCATAATGCAACTAGGACTTGAACCAATTCAATCTCATTGAGCTCTCTCAAACAAGACTGAAATGGTTAAATTCCAAGTTGCATTATGGGTAAAAAATGCTGGTTAAAATTTTGAAATTTAAACATCAGTGTGCAGAGAGTTAATATTTTGAGCTCTACAACATACTTATACTGTTTCTCCTGTACTGTTGTGTGTGATGACGTCATACTTCTTCACTTGTAATTGGTTTTGTATATATCATTTGGATGTTCTAAGCCATATAGAGGCAGTAATTAATTTATTTGATAGAAAGAGTACAAACCTCATGACTGCAGACAAGTTTGGTTGCACTTGTGAGAGTGAAGGGTTTTGGCTTATGTCTCAGGGTTGACAGATGATTTTAAAATCAACTGATCAGCTGATCCTGACTTCATAAGTGAGCATCCCAGCTTCCAGACAGCTATATAAAGGTAGATCTTCTCGTCTGTACGTACCATATAGTATAGTTAGATGAGGCAGAGCTGATAACTTGTACAGGTACAGTTAAAACTAGAAGTCCTGTCATGAAATGCGCGCATATAGCACGTTGATATGCGTGTTAATGTACGCGTCATGGCCCAAGTAAAGCTATCAAATTATGTACATATGGCCTGTGCACAAGCAATGTTTCAGCCAATGGACCTCCGGGTAACCAGGAGGTCCATTAGGCAGAAACATTGCACGTGTTTGCTATGAGTAACCAGGAGAACCTGCCGTGCTTTGGATGCCATTCGATGTGGAAATTGCACACAATTCCATCGCGCAATTAAGCCTAGATAAGTGCACTATTCGTGACAGGACTTCTAGTTTTAACTGTACTAGCGATATGATTTATATAAACTATAAGCTTTCTGTCAAATCTGCCGTTTCCTCAGCAATTTGGCCATTGTTATACTTATTATACTGATGTATCTTGTTTTGTAATATTTTATTTTTATTCTATTTTGTCCTTTGTGATTTTTATTTTATATGTTGTACACATATAACATAATGTTTTAAATAAATATTGCTTAAACTAATTATGTCATCTTAAAATTGAACCAAAACCATTTGGAATTTTCCAGGTCGGTACCACATTTTTGTGAGTTGTGTGACATTTGTTATGACCCAAGGTGCATCGACATCAGCGTCAACACTTGTGTTAAAGTTATTGTACGAGTCCACTTTGACTTTCCACCCTTTTACTATTCACCTCCTAGTGTTTCTACGGCTCACAATTACCCATAGACCCTTACCCAGTGATATTTTATCAATTTTTAGTGTTTTGCAATATTAGACTTTTTTGTTAGTGTGGACTTTGAAAATTTCTGACCTCTTTTGCTATACATGAGTGGTGGCTACCACCAGTTTGCAGTGGCCTTTATATTTCATATATGTGTAAAATGCATCAATATATACAGGATATGGAATGAGTGTTTTTCTCATATAATATTTATGAAACGAGTTTAAGAATTTTCCATTTTGGCGAGTCTCTGGCGAGCCCAAATGGAAAATTCGGATGAGCTTCATAAATATTATATGAGAAAAACACTCATTTCATATTCTATTTATCATTTGACACACACACGCACAAATTAGCCACTTAGTATGACTTTTTAACCCATCACCTAACTTGGGTTGGAAAAAACATCCTTGTATGACTAAAAATTTTCATTTTTTGCTTTCAAAACATAGATTATGACCCCTCATTGGAATGAGCTCATTGAGCTCGTTCCAATGAGGGGTCATAACCTATGTTTTGGAGGAAAGAAGTGAAAATCTAAAAAAAAAATGAATGGCATTTTTCTTGTAGGTAAAGGATTAATACAATATAACCCACCCTAAATAGGACAGATAAAGTAAATTTGCAATTATGCAAATGTGACCCAGTTGTATTTTGTTAAGCCAATCAAATTGTCCAGTTTTGAAATTGACCAATGTAAGCTCCCAACCCTAATTCTGCAAATTATGAAAATGCCCAGTTGTATTTTGTTCAGCCAATCAAATTGTCTAGTTTTGAAAATGACGAATGAAATTGATGGAAGGCTTTATTTATCACTGATTAATATGAAAACAAAATATCAAATGTTTTAAATGAACAAAACGGACGAGTCATATGATAAAAGATGACATTAACCCTTGGCCGGATTTGGAAAATTTCTGACCTGTTTTTGCAATGTTGGACTTTTTTGTCAGGTTGGTCTACCACCAGTATGCTGTTGCTTTTATATATCAATATGACAGTTATGACATTAACCATTGGCCTGACATATTTTTATACTAAAACCAATGGCCCAGACTTAGCTGGTGCAAATGCAATAATATCAAGGGTTAAACACAAATTTTGAACTCCCAATTCCCAAAATTTGCATCCAAACCAAAATTTGAAAGTCCTATCTGGCCCTCCATACTTTTAATACTGTGCATGCGCAGTACCCAAGAAGAGATCAGAATTGGCGCGAAACATCATTCTTTTGTTTGGCCCAAGTCAGTAAACATTTGAACTGACATCTGTGCAATAAATTCTCATTTTTAGCTTAACTTGACAAAGTGTGTTCACATTTTCCTTTAGCACAGGCTACACCCCCGTAGTACTTGAGTGATTGTCACAAAATTTCATATGCAGGTTTGGGGTCATGTCTAGATGAGAACGTCCCCTTTGGTCATGATCGGTCAACCGGTATGGCTGCCCGAGCCCAAAACCCGAAAACTATTAGCACAGTCTGCAGGTCGTATTTATGAAGGGATTTCATTGTAGCTTGGTAGGATGCCTCTCGATGAAAACTGATTTTCTAATGATAAAAGTGGGTCCACTGGAACCACCTGGGTCCAAATCAAAATTCTGAAACCTTCATGCACATCTAGTGATGCTACCTGCACACGTTAGCATAGTTTTAGCATTTCAAATCAAATACCCTAGGAGCCTTTTGATGAAAACTGATTTCCTAATGATAAAAGTGTTTCAACCACCCGGGGCAAAATCAAAATTCCGAAACCTTCGTGCACATATAGAGTTGCTACCTGAACACATTAGAGAAGTTTTAACGTTTCGAATTAAGTACCCTAGGAGCCTTTTGATGAAAACTGATTTCCTAACGATGAAAGTGGTTCCACTGGAACCACCTTTGGCCAAATCAAAATTCCGAAACCTTTATGTACATCTAGAGATATTACCTGAACATCTTAGCATAGTTTTAATGTTTCGAATTAAATACCCTAGGAGCCTTTCGATGAAAACTGATTTTCTAACGATAGAAGTGGTTCCACTGGAACCACCTTTGGCCAAATCAAAATTCTGAAACCTTTACGCACATCTAGAGATGTTACCTAAACTCCTTAGCATAGTTTAAACATTTCGAATTAAATACCCTAGGAGTCTTTCAAAGAAAACTGATTTTCCAATGATAAAGGTGGTTCCACTGGAACCACCTGGGGCCAAATCAGAATTCTGAAACCTTCATGCACATCTAGAGATGTTACCTGGACACATTAGCATAGTTTAAACGTTTCGAATAAATACCCAAGGTGCATTTCAGGGTGTGACTTACGGACGGAGATCACGACTATATCCCCGCACTTTTGAAAATGCGGTGGTAATTAGTCTGTGTGAAACACACAGACTATTGTTTTTGTACGGTTTCTTTTTAGCTCATCTTGACAAAGTCAAGCTGAGCTAATCTCATCGCTCTCCGTCCGTCGTCCGTCAACACCATGTTTTGGTCTTCTCCTCCAAAGCCACTGGGCCAGTTCAAGTGAAAGTTTGTGTAAGTGATGGTCCCAAAGGGGCATTTCATTTTTGTTCAACTCAGCATGCCCAGCCCCATAGGGAGGGAGTGGGGGAAAATGCTCCAAAATATTTTAAAAATCTTCTTCTCAAGAACCAATGTGTACAATGACTTGATATTTGCTATGGAGCTTCCATATGAGGTGTAGAATCAAGTTTGTTCAAACGAAGTTCGTGAAGTAATATTTGGCTTTGTAATAGGAGGGGTAAGATTTTTGGCCCCGCCCAAAATTTCTATTTTCTGAACCGATGGTCCGGTATGAACCAAATTTGGTTTGTGGTAGTATTGGGTCATAAGTACTTGACCCATGCAAAAAAAAAAAAAATTCCGGCATCCCCATGGGTACCCTGGGAGCTAAAATTAGAAATATCTTCAAACCCCATGGAACAGAGAGCTGTTATTTGGTATGAAGTATCCTTATGACCAGTAGAATTGAATGATTGCCATTGGTTATGTTAGGGTGTTCTGTAATGGGCATCGAAAAAATGCTGAGTCAGCATATTTGCAAAAATTTTAAAAAATCTTTTCTCCAGAACCAATCATCAGAATCTTTTGATATTTGGTATACAGCATTCATAGGGGGGTCAGATAAAAGTTTGTTGAAATAAAGCTCATTGGTTCATATTTGGGCTCTCTACAGAAGCCCGAAGTTTTAACATAGGGTAATATGGGGAATATTCTTCAAAAATCTTCTTCTTCAGAACCACCAGTCAGAATATTTTAATGTTTGGTATGCATCATTGTTATGAGGGTCAGATTCTAGATTGTTCAAACCAAGTCCCTAGGTTAATATTTGTGCTTCGTACGGAAGCCCAGATTTTATCTTTGTTCAATATGGAGGGTAATTTAAAAAAACCTTCTTCTTCGGATCCACCAGTCAGAATGCTTTGATATTTGGTATGCAGCATCTCTATGGGGTCAGATTCAAGTTTGTTCAAATCAGATCCCTAGGTATATATTTGGGCTCACTATGGTAGCCCAAATTTTTACTTAGTGCAATATGAGGAAATTTCTTTAAAAATCTTCTTCTTCAGATCCACCTGTCGGAATGCTTTTATATTTAGTATACAACATCTCTAGGTGGGTCAGATTCCAGGTTGTTCAATTTGAGTGCCTAGGTTAATATTTGGGCTCCATATGGGGACATGAAATTTAACTTAGTACAATATGAGGGAATTTCTTCAAAAATCTTCTTCTTCAGATTCAATTGTCAGAATACTTTCACATTTGGTATACAACATCTCTAGGGGGATCAGATTCAAGTTTGTTCAAATCGGATCCTTAGGTCAATATTTGGGCTCACTATGGTAACCCAAATTTGAACTTAGTGCAATTCGAAGAAATTTCTTTACAATTTCTCTTCAGATCCAACAGTCAGAATGCTTTCATCTTCAGTACACAACATCTCTAGGGAAGTCAGATTCAACTGTGTTCAAATCAAGAGCCTGGGTTAATATTTGGGCTCTCTATGGAAGCCGGAATTGGCCATTTTGCTGAAGAATTAATTTTTTTTTTTGTATTCAGTACCCTCTAGAGGTACTAAGATTAATCCACAGAGGTTGTATCAACGGGCTTCATAGGGAAGCTCTACATTTTACTTTATGATCAACTGAAGAAAAGGCATGATGCCCAGATTATTTTTGTCAATCCTGAGGGACTCAAGGATTGACAGTGTAGCCTAATGAGATGGCTTGCTTAATGTAGACTCATTCTTGGACTCTGTTTAAATTGTGTTCTGTTCAAGATGAGCGCTTCATGCCCCGTGGCGCCTCTTGTTTTTTCTTCTAATAGTAAAGTCCAAAGCATGGTTGATTCCATGCATGCATCAAATCAATATCCATTTACTCAGGGTTGGATCCAGAACCATGTAGATTTGGAAAGGGGCCTTTTTTATTGGTGTTGAGTAAATTATTCAATTGGTCAACTAAACATGAATCCACCTGGAAGCTCTTTTCTAGAGCTAATACAGGTACATTGTAGAATGGATACCACATTATTAGGAGACAGGAGTAACTATCAGAAAAGCACAACTGCTATGTAACCTGATTTTGCCGTACAAGTTTGGGGATAATGGTATTTATGTACAAAATTCGGAATTGGATAACATGTACACCATTGGGAATTGGGAAAGGGCTTTTATTTTGGCACAAAAAATGCCTACATTAAACCCTTATTTACTGCACTGCTTTTGAGTTAAATTAGCAAAAGTTGAAATCATTGAGATATACATGTAAGTTGTATTTTAGTCTCAAGTAAAGTACGAAGCTACATGAAGGTGTATTAAAACAACTCTCACAAAACTTGATTAAATGACTGGTTGAAATTACTACCAACAGAAGCAAATTGTTCAAACTTAAACTTCTTTTTCCGACATACAAAAATAGTTCAAATGATTTCTTCTGCAAATAATCTTTTATTGGACAACAGACTTCTTGGTAGATGTTCATGTAATTAGACTACACTTGTAATATTGTTTTTTAAAAAGCACACAATTTTCATTTTTGGTTCCCATAACACACTTTCACAGTGCTGCCACTGTGGACTGGCCACTTTCCACGGGTGGGCAATATTTTCATGGACGCAATAACATTAGATCCCAAACACTAATTATAGGAATAATCATCAAAAAGTTAATTAATGAAGCACCGGGTACAACGTGGTGCTTCATTAATTAAATTTTTGATGATTTTTCAGTAATTCCTATAATTAGTGTTTGGAATCTAATTATATTGCTCACCTGTGGAAATTGAACAATCCACGATGGCTGTACTGTATATATATGGCATTATATTAAATACATGTAACAAAGGCAGCTTTGGTTTTTATCTATCATCTGAAATGAGTAATAATCTGACTGTATCAACAAAACATTCCCTCATGATTGCAAGCCTGCCTTGATGATGTAGTGGGATTATGTGATCAGTTGGGACTTGAGGCTGAGCCATCACTGCCAAGACAGGTTAACACCCCCAACCCCTACATGGTTATCTTAACACTGACAGCACCTGTGATCAGCCTGCCTGTGAGTATAAGGTTAATCCATATATGTTTCCATTTTCAAACCACATCTGCCCAGTATGAATATTTTATCTTACAATCAACATGTATTTTGCCTGTATTAACTCCGCAACTGTCGTGTATCCGACCCCCTGATACAGATGTTTGTATCAGGGGGTCGGATACCAGCATGTTCTTTTCACGTGAGTTCCATGTTCCTTTCACGTGAGTCGTCTATCGTCCGTCAACACCATGTTTTGGTCTTCTCCAAAGCCACTGGGCCAATTCAAGTGAATGTTTGTGTGAGTGATGGTCCCAAAGGGACATTTCATTTTTGTTCAACTCAACGTGCCCAGCCCCATAGGGAGGGAGTGGGGGAAAATGCTCCAAAATATTTTTAAAATCTTCTTCTCAAGAACCAGTGAGTACAATGACTTGATATTTGCTATGGAGCTTCCATATGAGGTGTAGAATCAAGTTTGTTCAAACGAAGTTCGTGAAGTAATATTTGGCTTTGTAATAGGAGGGGTAAGATTTTTGGCCCCGCCCAAAATTTCTATTTTCTGAACCGATGGTCTGGTATGAACCAAATTTGGTTTGTGGTATTATTGGGTCATAAGTACCTGACCCATGCAAAAAAAAAAATTCCCGCATCCCCATGGGAACCCTGGGAGCTAAAAATAGAAATATTTTCAAATGCCCATATTGCCCAAATCACACGGAACAGAGAGCTCTTATTTGGTATGAAGTATCCTTAGGACCAGTAGAATTGAATGGTAAAACAAAATTGCCATCGGTTATGTTAGGGTGTTCTGTAATGGGCATCGAAAAAATGCTGAGTCAGCATATTTGCAAAAATTTTTAAAAATCTTTTCTCCAGAACCAATCATCAGAATCTTTTGACATTTGGTATACATCATTCATAGGGGGGTCAGATAAAAGTTTGTTGAAATAAAGCTCATTGGTTCATATTTGGGCTCTCTACAGGTGCCCAAAGTTTTAACATAGGGTAATATGGGGAATATTCTTTAAAAATCTTCTTCAGAACCACCAGTCAGAATCTTTTAATGTTTGGTATACATCATTGTTATGAGGGTCAGATTTAAGATTGTTCAAACCAAGTCCCTAGGTTAATATTTGGGCCCAAATTTTATCTTTGTTCAATATGGAGGGTAATTTAAAAAAATTATCTTCAGATCCACCAGTCAGAATGCTTTGATATTTGTTATGCAACATCTCTAAGGGGGTCAGATTCAAGTTTGTTCAAATCAGATCCCTAGGTATATATTTGGGCTCACTATGGTAGCCCAAATTTTTACTTAGTGCAATATGAGGAAATTTCTTTAAAAATCTTCTTCATCAGATCCACCAGTCGGAATGCTTTTATATTTGGTATACAACATCTCTAGGGGGGTTCAGATTCCAGGTTGTTCAATTCGATTGCCTGGGTTAATATTTGGGCTCCATATGGGAACATGAAATTTAACGTAGTACAATATGAGGGAATTTCTTAAAAAAACTTCTTCAGATCCGCTCATCAGAATGCTTTCACATTTGGTATACAACACCTCTGGGGGGGGGGGGGGGGGGGGGGGGGGGGGGGGGGGGGGGGCAGATTCAAGTTTGTTCAAATCGGATCCATAGGTTAATATTTGGGCTCGCTATGGTAGCTCAAATTTTAACTTAGTGCAATTCGGAGAAATTTCTTTACAATTTCTCTTCTTCAGATCCAACAGTCGGAATGCTTTCATATTCGGTACACAACATCTCTAGGGAAGTCAAATTCAACTGTGTTCAAATCAAGAGCCTGGGTTAATATTTGGGCTCCCGATGGGAGCCAGAATTGGTCATGTAGCTGAGGAATCAGAAAGTATGTATTCAGTACCCTCTAGAGTTGTGTAACTAAGATTAATCCACATAGGTTGTATCAAGGGGCTTCATAGGGGAGCTCTACATTTTACTTTATAATCAACTGAAGAAAAGGCATGACACCCAGATTATTTTTGTCTCTCCTGAGGGACTCAAGGATTGACAGTGTAGCCTATGGAGATGGCTTGCTTAATCTAGACTCATTCTTGGACTCTGTTTAAATTGTGTTCTGTTCAAGATGAGCGTTTCAGGCCCTGTGGGGCCTCTTGTTTATCTTGTTTATCTACATGATTCTAATCATTTTTAGCTCACCAGCGGAAGTTGGGTGAGCTTACATTGTAGTCTGAGGCGCATATGCTTTGGCGTCGGAGTGAAGACGTGTGTTCAAGTTATTGGAAGAGTCCACTTTGGCGTTGGGCTGTCGGTGTGAACATGTGTGTTCAAGTTATTGTAAGTGTCCACTTTGACTTTCCCACCTGTTACAATGCACCCCATACTGTTTCTGTGGCTTACTTGCAACATAACAATTACCCACAGACCCTTACCCAGGGATATTATTTTTTTAGCTCACCTTGACAAAGTCAAGCTGAGCTAATCTCATCACTCTCCCTGCGTCATCCATCCATCCGCCATCTGTCAACAGCATGTTTTGGTCTTCTTCAAAACCACTTGGCCAATTCATGTGAAAGTTTGTGTGAGTGATGGTCCCGAAGGGACGCTGCATTTTTAGCTCACCAACTTTAGTTGTGTGAGCTCATGGCATGGCTCGATCGGTCGGCGTCATCGTTCGTGTCCAATAATGTTAAAGTTTCTTTTTAGGTCACTTACTTGCCCTATTTTCAAATCATGGGCTTTATAATGCTGCTATATGATGATTATTATCATTCTACCATGATTAAACCCCTCATACTCTGCATTTTAAACATTTTTCTTGACATTTTTAGTTGCGTTTAGTTTTCTGTTCAGCTCAGAATTTCATGTTTAACTTTGTGTTCAGCTCACCTGCTGTGTTCCTTCTCTTCCCATGGCACTTATATGCACCATACATCTTTTTCATTATCATTCTACCATGGTTTAACCCTTGTCCAGTGAATTTCTGAAAACTTTTTTTCCAATTTTGAATATTTAGTTTTCTGTTCAGCTCACACTTTGACATTTTCAGTGGGTTAAATTTTTTGTTTACATCGACTGCTGACACCCTTTTCATCCCATGGCCTTTATAATGCTTCCATATGGTGCTTATTATCATTCCACCACTATTTAATCCTCACCCAGTGTGTTTTAAACATTTCTCTTAACATTATTTAGTTACGTTTACTTTTCGGTTTAGCTCAGAATTTTTGCGGCAACCACGTTGTGTCCTTGGGCAAGACACTTCACCCCCAATGCTCATCTGGGGGCACGGTGACGTTGTGTACTAAGGCGTACTGCACGTCGATGGTGCACTTGTCTTCAACCAATGCTAACCCTGCTTGTGTGGAGTTAGTATGTTGGGGAACTGACAGTTGCTTGCCATTGCTCGGTGGTTCTCTACGGGTACTCTGGCTTCCTCCATCCGTAAAACTGTCATGGTCATGATTAACCATTGTGCAGAAATATGTGACCTTAAACACCAATAAATAATAATAATAATAGCTCAGAATTTCATGTTTAACTGAGTGTTTAGGTCAGCTGCTGTGCTCCTTCTCTTCCCATGGCACCTATTTTTATCATACATGTTCCTCAGTATCATTGTTCCAAGATTTAACCCCTCATACTCTGCATTTTAAACATTTTTCTTGCCATCTTTAGTTGCGTTTAGTTCATTTAACCCTTCTCCAGTGAATTTCTTTAAATTTTGCATCAAATTTCAAACGTTAACTCTTCCTTTTACCTCACACTTGCACATTTTCAGTGTGTTTCAGTTTCTGTTAAGGTCAGCTGTCTACACCTTTTTTCTTCCCATGGCCTTTACATTGCTTCTATATTGTGCTTATTATCATTCTACCATTATTTAACCCTTGTCCATCTCAAGGGTGGGGGGGGGGGGGGTGGGGGCAGGGAACTCTCAGGGTAGATTCAGTTTGTTCAAATCGGGCCTGTAGGTTAATATTTGGGATCGCTATGGTAGCCCAAATTTTAACAATATGAAGAAATTTTTTTTAAATTTTTCTTCTTCAGATTAAAATTTTTCTTCTTCATATCCAACAGTCAGAAAGCTTTCATATTTGGTATCCAATATCTCTAGGGAGGTCAGATTCAACTGTGTTCAAATCGAGAGCATGGGTGGATATTTGGGCTCCCTGTGGGAACCGGAATTGGACATGTAGGTGAAGAGTAGTAGGAGATGTGAAGATCGGGCCATATTGGCAGGACCCAAGGCCAGACCCCGGAAGTGACGTCATGTCTCGTGACCCAGAGGCGCCATGTTTGGTTGTCATGGTAACCCGCGTGAGTGGCCATCTTGTGACGTCATATCCATAGTGATATGTGGTGTGAGTGCACATGCGCAGTGCGTGTTGTTAGGGTGATACGTGTTTCCGTCGTCCATTTTGTATACTGGAGGCCGCCATCTTGGTTTCTATGGTAGCACGTGGTTGCTATGTGACCCGAAGGCCTATAACAAGACAGGGGTATGTTTGGAGGGTGTGTTCTATTGAACAGGAGTAATTTCCCGATTCGTAGAATTACCCAAATAAATCCGACAAGTTTTTACTGTTTAGCATTCTTTCAGAATTCTCTGCTTCTATCTATACATGCAATAAGTTTCGTCTATCTGACCATGTTCGTTTCCCCTGCTTATTATTACTATATTTAGCTTTTCTAGTCTATTCTTGTCAGTTCTGACCCTATTCCGAGTACTCTTGTTGTTTCATTTATCTAGATCATTTATGTAGATTATAACTAACCAATCAGACTGCTTGATTTTCCATAATCTTTATGCAGAGTTATCTCCCTTGTGTATATCAAAAGCATTCCCAAAGCCAATAAGTTATCGAGCAGTTACTGAAAAGTCATTGCTCGAATTACTCGAATCCCATCGAGCAAATGAGCCATAGAGCAATGTTTGAGTGGCTCGCATATACTGAATGAATGACTAGAAGTCTACCGAGCAAATGAGCTATCGAGCAATTGCTCATTCGAGTGACTCGCACATATTGCTCGTTGACTCATCTCAGTATTTGAGGATGCCTATAACCCGGTATTGTATTATTTGAGGATACCTATCGAGGATACCTTTTATGGGATACTTATCTGAGGATACTATTACCTGTATTACAAGGCATACCTATCCCAAATATCCCTTATAAGCTAACGAGCAGTTACTGAAAGGCCATTGCTCGAAGCCAATCGAGCAAATGAGCTTTAGAGTAAATGCTCGTTCGAGTGACTCGCACATTCTGCTCAAACGACTCAAAGTCTGCCAAGCAAATGAGCTATCGAGCAATTGCTCGATCGAGTAACTCTCACATATTGCTCGTCGACTCATTTCAGTATTCGAGGATACCTATGACCTGGCTATGTGTCAGTTGAGGATACCTTTCGGAGATACTTTTTATTCTGGGCCACATGACATGACGTCACTTCCAGGGTCCTGCCAATATGGCCCGATCTCCACATCTCCTACTATTGTGAAGAATTAGAAATATTGTATTCAGTACCCTCCAGACGTGTGTAACTAAGACCAATCCACATAGGTTGTATCAAGGGGCTTCATAGGGGATCTCCACATTTTACATTATGATCAACCGAAGAAAAGGCATGATGTGTCGACTATTTTTTGTCTCTTCTGAGGGGCTCAAGGATTGACAATGTATCCTATGGAGATGGATTGCTTAATGTAGACTCATTCTTGGACTCTGTTTATATCGTGTTCTATTCTAGGTGAGCGCTTCAGGCCCTGTGAGGCCTCTTGTTTATTTTTGCAATGTTAGACTTTTTTGTAAGTATGGGCTTAGAAAATTTCTGACCTGTTTTGCTGTACTTGTTCATTAGTGGAGGCTACCCGCGGTATGCTATGGCTTTTATATTTGATATATGTGTTACATGCATCAAAATAAATTAACATTAACCCATGATCACATTTTTTTGCAGATTTTTAATGCAATGTTATACGTTTTGTAAGCGTGGACTTGGAAAAATTCTGTTATGCTCTACATGTACTTGAGTGGAGGCTACCACCAGTTTGTTGTGGCTTTTATATTTTATATATGTGTTACATGTACATGAGTGGGGGCTGCCACCTATATGCTGTGACTTTTATATTTTACTAGCGGGTGATATCCTGCGTTGCATGGGAGAAGATGGTTATATCGGCCGTTTTCGAAATAGAAGGTCAAGGACACCAATTTCAAGGGCACCCTGATAAAGTCAAAATGATCGATGGGTCAATATACCCGCACATATGAAATTTTAGCCCGATCGGCACAGCCATTTTCGAAATAAAAAGTCAAGCTCACCCTGCACGGGCACTCCGATAAAGTCAAAATGCTCGATGGGTCAATATACCCGCACACATGAAATTTTAGCACGATCGTCCCCGCCGTTTTCGAAATAAAAGGTCAAGGTCACCAATTTCAAGGTCAAGATCACCCTGCACGGGCACCCCGATAAATTCAAAATGATCGAGGGGTTAATATACCCGCACATACTAAATTTTAGCCCGATCGGCCCAGTTGTTTTCGAAATAAAAGGTCAAGGCCATCAATTTCAAGGTCAAGGTTACCCCGCACGGGCACGGCACCCATCCCATGTTAATGGCAGGGACGAATTACCCCCGTGTGCAAAATTTGAAATCGATCAGTCGAGAAACGGAGGAGTTCACCCGGAACAAAGATAGATAGGCTACCACCTCCATACTGTGACTTTTATATTTTATAAATATGTTGCATGTGGAATATCGGTCGATTAGCGCCATTGCCTATTTGCACCGGTCGATTTGCACCCTCTCAAAAGTCGATTTGCACCATCGAAAAAGTCGATATGCACCACAAAAAAGTCGATTTGCCCCACCTATAAGTCGATATGCACCATTAAAAATGGATAATATATGTCATTTAAAATGAAGAAATATTTCTTCAGAAGTATCCATGATAAATTCATCTCGCCAAATGTCTCTTATCTAAACATTTATTTAATCTCCAATTTAACATTTGTCTCTGTAAAAAGTATTTTTATTATTAAATGTGACTCTACTCACTGATTAATTGGATAGGGACTGTTTTTACAGCAATCAGTTATCAGTCTAAGGACTTGATTCTTTCACCAACATCGTTCTGTATAGTTTTACACTGTCAAAACAACAGGGTACTTCAAAAACCTGGTGCGCGGACATTTCCACATCCGGACATTTCCCCATCCGGACATTTCCCCATCGAGGGCGGACATTTCCCCATCAGCATGCCCCCATCAGAGGCGGATATTTCCCCATCGGAGGTGGACATTTCCCCGTCGGATATTAACACCTTTCCCCATCGAGGAAGGACATTTCCCTGTCAGACTTTACCCATCGGAGGTGGACATCTCGCCATTGGGCATTGCCCCGTGTCCAATGTAGCTGGCAGCTTCCACATGTGAATGAGTGACAAGTACCCTTAAAAAGTTTTCATTTTTTATTCTTTTATAACTCGAAAAAACAACATCTCGGCTTATGGTATAGGCATTAGCACATTTTAGCACAATCTGAATTTCACAACAATGAAAACACAACATCAATAATAAAAAACAAGAATTTTTATCTGGTTACAAGTGTATGTATATAAATATGTTTGCTTATAAATCTCTTACACATGCTTCTTGTTGAGTTGTTTGATAAACACTGGTGCATTCATTGACATTTACTTCAATGAAGACGCGACTGTTTATCAATCAACTTAACAATATTTTTGAACGAAAGTAGCTTGACAGAAAGAACAAATATTAAAATTGCAATGAAAACATCCATATTGTTTAATCCACTTGTGTGATAAAAAGTGATGTATTCATTGAATTTCACATCAGTGAAGACATGACCGTTTATCAGTCATCTCAACAAAAAGTTAACTGTAAATTGCCACGAACACAGAACACAATTGTTTTTTTCAACACGAACAATTCAAACAATATTACCCATGTCGGCTTAATAAAAAGTGAATGATACACAATAAATCAATTGGAAAATTTCAAACAAACTGACCCACAAAAAAATTAAGAAATGGATGGTGAAAAGTCCGCATGGGGAATTGTCCGTTTTTCTATTAAGCAGAATGGGGTAATGTCCGATGGGGAATGTCCGGCCTAAATGGGATGGGGTAATGTCCGGATGGGGAAATGTCCGATGGGGAAATGTCCGGCGACCCAAAAACCTATGTTGGAGTCGGTGTATGGTGATTGTGATTTTAATTCACCCTTTAATGGCGGCCGCATATGAAAGATAAAAGTCCGCCCAAGCCAGCAGATTTCTGTAAAACGTTTGACTTTTTTCTGCATCTTCATCAGTTGAAGATGGACGAGCTCACTGAGAACCCATGCTCAAGTTGTAATAAAGAGGTATGGTGGCGACAAGATGCCCTAGAGTGTGACTCTTGCAATAAATGGAGACACAGGATTTGTGGCACTGGTATGTCCAGAGATGAATATAGAAGGATGACGAAACAGCAGCGCGATGGTACCATAATAACATGGGTCTGCCCAGAATGTCTAAAGTCAAGTCAAGTATCAGATGAATCAGAAATGGAAATAGATTCAACATCGCAAGAGAGGTCATTCGACGTGATTCATCCCGTGGATGATCCCCTACAGGCGATAGAAAAGTCACTTGAGGAAGAACCCATTCCAGACACTATACTTAATGACCAGGTAACAACATACCAAATCGTCAAGGGAGGGTCAAAGAGTGGTGCTTACATTTCAGTAGATTCACAAGGGTACATGTACACGTTTAAACGAGACTAATGTAACAACCGCATGGATTTGTAGCAGCAGGGCAAACAAATGTTATGCTACCGTCACACAGCCCAGCTCTAATGTTTGCAACCGTGGTCCGACACGTCATACGCATCCTGGTGACCCTGGTGCAACTATCACACGCTCAGCGAGAGCCATGGTCAAGAAGGCAGCAATAGACGATATATTTACTTCTTCGGGGGTTCTTGCGGGGCATGCACTAGACACTGTGGCAAATGATGATGTGCCGTTGCCAAAATTAGATCAGCTTGCACGTTCTGCAAATAGAGCCAGGGAAAAACTTTGGCCGAAACATCCAAAAGACCTTGACTTCATACTGGAAGAGTCCTTTATACCTGACGGTTTTCTTAAAAAAGACATTCAATTGGACGATCAGCGGCACATAATCCTAGCCACTGACCTACAACTAAAACACATGAAAAACTCAAAAATCTGGTTTATGGACGGAACTTTTAAGGTAGCAAGGGAACCCGTCATGCAGCTATTTAGTGTACACAGCTTCATTAAGAGTGGAGACTCTATGAAAGTACCTTTATGTTATGCATACATGTCACGTCGTAAGACAAAAGACTACGTAGCAGTACTACGTGAAATTTTAAACTTTGTACCTGAACCTGCAGTACAGGAATGTGTTTTAGATTTTGAGAGGGCAATGTGGTTTGCCATACATGAGGTATTGCCCGAAGTTGTCATTCATGGCTGCTGGTTTCACTGGAGCCAGGCTGTATACAGGAAAGTGAAGAAATTTGGACTTCAGTCAGCATATGTGCACCAACTACCAGTGAGAGATTATGTGCGCCAGTTGATGGCGCTTCCATATTTGCCACACAATCACATATTAGATGCCTTCACATTCTTGAAGGCCCGGTGCCCAACATCGCAATCTTCAGAAAAGCTTCATAAGTTAGTTGCATATATTGAAAAGAATTGGGTGTGCTCAGAAAAGTGTCCCCCTTCATCTTGGTCAACCTTCAGACGACCTATACATACTAACAATGATGCAGAGGGAGGGGTGGCATCATTCCATTAATACTCAGGCCAAAACAAATTCACTAAACATGTATAAACCTTTCAATTTGCTTCACAAAGAATCAGAACTCCTCCCATTCAAGTTCGTTTGGTCTCCCAAAAAACGCTCTGCCGTCATCAGAAAAAGAGCACTCAAATAAAACATCAGGCACTAATTAAATTGTGGGATGCTTATGATAACGAACAGCGAGAAATTAGCACGTCAGGATATCTTCGTCAGTGTGCACAGTTAGTGGACCACTCAGAAGATAAATTGTGAGAAAAATATCTAAATGCTAAAAAGATATGTTTTCAGTAGTTTTAGTATTTTTCTTTTGTTCCACTTTCGCTCAGTTAATAATGCCAACACTCGCCACTTTGGGTCCAAGTTTGGACTACCGTCTCAACAGATTGATAATGTGTCTAATGGCTAGGGACACACAGGCGTAACAGTTTATTACAGCTCATTCCTGAAAAATTAAATTTGGTAATGATTTTTGTAGATATAGAATACAAATATCGTTATCAAATGTCATTTTTCATGCCGAGTACCCGTGTTTATGAATGGTGCAAATCGACTCTACTATGGTGCAAATCGACCGAACCAATGGTGCAAATTGACCGAACCAATGGTGCAAATCGACTTTTTTGATGGAGCAAATCGACTTTTCCGATGGTGCAAATCGTCTTTTTCGATGGTGCAAATCGACCACCCGATGGTGCAAATCGACCGTTCCCCTGCATGTGCATGCGTGGAGGCTACCACCTGTATACTGTGGCTTTTATATTTTATAAATATGTTGCATGTACATGAGTGGAGGCTACCACCAGTTTGTTGTGACTTTTGTATTTTATATATATGTTATATGTACATGAGTGGAGGCTACCACCAGTTTGTTGTGACTTTTATATATATGTTATATGTACATGAGTGGAGGCTACCACCAGTTTGTTGTGACTTTTATATTTTATATATATGTTATATGTACATGAGTGGAGGCTACCACCAGTTTGTTGTGACTTTTATATTTTATATATATGTTATATGTACATGTGTGGAGGCTACCACCAGTTTGTTGTGACTTTTATATTTTATATATATGTTATATGTACATGTGTGGAGGCTACCACCAGTTTGTTGTGACTTTTGTATTTTATATATATGTTATATGTACATGAGTGGAGGCTACCACCAGTTTGTTGTGACTTTTATATATATGTTATATGTACATGAGTGGAGGCTACCACCAGTTTGTTGTGACTTTTATATTTTATATATATGTTATATGTACATGAGTGGAGGCTACCACCAGTTTGTTGTGACTTTTATATTTTATATATATGTTATATGTACATGTGTGGAGGCTACCACCAGTTTGTTGTGACTTTTATATTTTATATATATGTTATATGTACATGAGTGGAGGCTACCACCAGTTTGTTGTGACTTTTATATTTTATATATATGTTATATGTACATGAGTGGAGGCTACCACCAGTTTGTTGTGACTTTTATATTTTATATATATGTTATATGTACATGAGTGGAGGCTACCACCAGTTTGTTGTGACTTTTATATTTTATATATATGTTATATGTACATGAGTGGAGGCTACCACCAGTTTGTTGTGACTTTTATATTTTATATATATGTTATATGTACATGAGTGGAGGCTACCACCAGTTTGTTGTGACTTTTATATTTTATATATATGTTATATGTACATGTGTGGAGGCTACCACCAGTTTGTTGTGACTTTTGTATTTTATATATATGTTATATGTACATGAGTGGAGGCTACCACCAGTTTGTTGTGACTTTTATATATATGTTATATGTACATGAGTGGAGGCTACCACCAGTTTGTTGTGACTTTTATATTTTATATATATGTTATATGTACATGAGTGGAGGCTACCACCAGTTTGTTGTGACTTTTATATTTTATATATATGTTATATGTACATGTGTGGAGGCTACCACCAGTTTGTTGTGACTTTTGTATTTTATATATATGTTATATGTACATGAGTGGAGGCTACCACCAGTTTGTTGTGACTTTTATATTTTATATATATGTTATATGTACATGAGTGGAGGCTACCACCAGTTTGTTGTGACTTTTATATTTTATATATATGTTATATGTGCATGAGTGGAGGCTACCACCAGTTTGTTGTGACTTTTATATTTTATATATATGTTATATGTACATGAGTGGAGGCTACCACCAGTTTGTTGTGACTTTTGTATTTTATATATATGTTATATGTACATGAGTGGAGGCTACCACCAGTTTGTTGTGACTTTTATATTTTATATATATGTTATATGTACATGAGTGGAGGCTTCCACCAGTTTGTTGTGACTTTTATATTTTATATATATGTTATATGTACATGAGTGGAGGCTACCACCAGTTTGTTGTGACTTTTATATTTTATATATATGTTATATGTACATGAGTGGAGGCTACCACCAGTTTGTTGTGACTTTTATATTTTATATATATGTTATATGTACATGAGTGGAGGCTACCACCAGTTTGTTGTGACTTTTATATTTTATATATATGTTATATGTACATGAGTGGAGGCTACCACCAGTTTGTTGTGACTTTTATATTTTATATATATGTTATATGTACATGAGTGGAGGCTACCACCAGTTTGTTGTGACTTTTATATTTTATATATATGTTATATGTGCATGAGTGGAGGCTACCACCAGTTTGTTGTGACTTTTATATTTTATATATCTGTTATATGTACATGAGTGGAGGTGAAGGAAAACAGGGGTGGTAATGGGGTTCAATACTCTGAAAACGGCATGGGGTTTTGTATTAAGAGTATATAAATAGATTGCGCTCGTTATATGTTCATTAAATTGAAAAATTATTCAGTTAAACTTTGTTCAGTTCAAATGGTGTTAATACCTTCATTTAGGTTATGGTTCAAAAATAGAGTTCATTCAGTTAAACCTTGTTCAGTTCCTTAGGGTTATAGTTCAGAAATAAAGTTTATTCAAACAATCCAAAGGATGTTAATACTTTCATTAGGGTTAGGGTTCATTTAAAAAGTTGAAAGGCCAACATTGGATTATATTTGGGTTCATTCAGTTGAAAACTTTATTGAATTTATTGGGCATTAAGATCTTGGTTGTGTTGGATCTTCGTTCACTTCATTCGAACAGTTGTCTTGTATCTGTTCATAATTCAGTTCTGTTCAGTTCGACCTTCATTCACTGTGTTATGTTCACTTCGATCTTGGTTGTGTTGGACCTTCATTCTGTACCTGTGTGTTTTGTAGTGGTTCTTATCAGGTTTTATCTGTTCAGAGTCTTGTAGTCATTGTTGAATTGGGTGTTATCAATCCCTTTCCATACCCTCGAGTGTTGATGTCAAATCACGGAATCCAAATTTTACGGACTCGGCTAGGAATGCCTTATATAGCCAGTTTATATGTACAGCGGGGAAATCTGATTGAATATTTTGAAGGCATATAGCAATGAAGTAGTGATACAAGTCAATATTAATGGATGATAGTTTAGTCAAATAGTACTGGTACAAGGCCGCAATGGAACAAGACTGCTGTAGAAGCTAATGATAGGACAGATAGGCCATAGACAAGTAGTTGTCTTGGAGCTTTGGAGATAAGATGGAAGCCGCTGGTAAGACAACATTAGACCTCATTAAGGGATTTCTCCTGGCATCAAACAACACAAAAGGATTTCTCCAAAAGGTATCCTCGATAGGTATCCTCAATAATACAACACAAGCCATAGGTATCCTCAAATATTGAAATGAGGCTAAGAGGCGTAGTAAATTATACCTCATTGAGGGATTTTCCATAGTCTTCATAACCTCAAAAGTCAGTGAGGGTACGAAGGATAATACATTAGGCCTCATTGTGGGCTTTTACATTGTCCTCGTGGCCTCATACGACAAAAAGGGATTCTCCAGAAGGTATAATCGATAGGTATCCTCAAATAATACAATACCCGGCCATAGGAATCCTCAAATATTGAAATGAGGCTAAGAGTCGTAGTAACTTATACCTCATTGAGGGATTTTTCATGGCCATCATGACCTCAAAATTCAATGAGGCTATGAGGGATAGTAAATTAGTAAACAATTTTTACATAGCCCCCATGGCCTCATACGACTAAAAAGGGATCCCATAGCCACGGGTGTTTCCCAAAAATGGGATTCCATGGGAGGTGGCCATTGGATATAGAGGTGATGAGACTCGCACAGGACTTCATTGTTATAAGGGGAGATAACTCTGCATACAGATTATAGGAAATCAAGCAATCTGATTGGTTGGTTATAATCTATATAAAGGATCTAGATAAAGGAAACCACAAGAGTACTCGGAATAGGGTCCAAACTAACAAGAGTTGACCTGAAAAGCTAAATATAGTAATAATAAGGTAAACTGTTCCAACTGATAGGCTCTTCTATTGTACTGGAGTATACCCCAGGACAAAGGAACATGGTCAGGTAGATGAAAACTATTGCATATATAGATAGAATCAGAGAATTCTGAAAGAATTTGAAATAGTATAACTTGTCGGGTTGTTTGTGGTAATTCTACGAATCGGGAAATTACTTTTATACAAAGGAACACACCCTCCGAACATACCCTTGTCTTGTTAGAAGCCATTGGGTCACATAACAACCACGTGCTACCATAGAAACCAAGATGGCGGCTCCAGTATACAAAATGGACAACGGAAACACGTATCACCCTAACAACACGCGCTGCACATGCGCACTCACACCACGTATACCATGGAGATGACGTCACAAGATGGCCGCTCACGCGGTTTTCCATGACAACCAAACATGGCGCCACCAGGTCGCGTGACTATGACGTCACATGAGATCCCCCAAACGGGGCCGTTTACGTCATCTCCTACTACTAATAGGGTTCGCTGAAAAATCTCCCTCTCTGTATTTGGGAGGTAGTTTGGTAATTAGTATTTACAGCGACTGCGTCTCGTTAGGCATTTGAGTGAATTGTTAAGGGGTCGTCCAACCTAACTTTTGTCAATTTGTTGACCTTTTTCTCAATATCCCAGAAACAGATAAGTGAAGTAAGGAAAGGCAAATTATATATCAAAATAATGAGTAAAGTGCATAGAAAAGGTACGTATAATTTTTTCAGGAAAAAGATGAATTTTATGATTTTGAAGAAGATTAATTTGCCAATGGCATAAATAACGAACCCGTAAAACCAGAAAATGATCGGTAATTCGAAAGCCTTGTCCTCAATATAATGATAACATACTACAGACTCGGAGAAAGCATTTTATGACACACACTCTGGAGTGTTTTGATGTTGGAATGCAATACCACCAACACAAATTTTGGATGTTCCGGATGTGGCCATGTTTCAATAATATTTATTCCGGTCATGTGATTATAATGTGGTTCTTGCAGGAATACTCATTTTGGGCATCGTAAGAATGAAAGGACATGACCACGCCCTTTATTTGTTCGAGACAATGTATGAGCAGATTTGCAAACAGGTTACAGCAAATTCTTGAGCTATTAATGTCATAACTGGAAAATATGGTTTGAAATTCCGTCCAATGACATCCAGTGTTTACAGGCCGTCTGAATTTTTTTGTTGACGAAAAATCTGAATTATTGCGCACTAAAAAGACAACATGAACCACTTGTACAAAAAATAACCGAGTGTATAAAATCGGGACGATACACAAAAAATAAGGTAATATTCATAAAAAAGTAAACAGAATGCTTCAGAAATCACTTTTTTTCTCGAAGAAAATTACATGTGACCTGAAACTATTTTGAGCGTGCTGATTTCCCCCGATGTTGTGAAGTTATTAACTTCGTAGGAACCATGGATCGTCGCCGCGACTGTGTTGATGTCCGCAAAGGACGATTGAAGATGGGTTGAAAATGATGCATTCGCGCTATTAAAAAAGGTGCGATTGGACGATGGTGTGAATTTAGTTTTTTCTTGAAAACAGCCAAACTAAATACAAGCTCCGATCAATGTCTTTTGTCATCGTTTTTGGCTCACCAACGATCGTTGTGTGAGCCTATGGCTTAGCCCTCATGTCGGCGTCGTCTGCGTCGGCGTCCGGATTCATTCATTTTGAACTTTTGTGTGCGGGTTTTGATTTTTTTTTTTTTTGCGTTTTTTTTTATGTTTGCATGCTTTTCAGGGATAGTAATATTTTATTCAACCCTTTCCATGCTTAGTTACTTGAATTTTGGGCTTTTGTGTACAGGTTTTTGACTTTTCTGTGCAGTTTTTTTTTACTTTTCTGTGCAGGTTTTTGACTTTTCTGTGCAGGTTTTTGACTTTTGTGTACAGGTTTTGAAATTTTATCTTCAAGTGGAGTTTTCCCTTACTGGCATATTGCCATGGTGGTTTCCTTAACATTTCAGGGTATTTTTCTCAATTTTAACCCATTGAAACAAATGTGATGCTTTTTTACTTTTATGTGCAGATTTTGAGGTTTGTCTTTCTTTTCTTCAAAGTGGATATTTTTCAAGTAGAGTTTCACCTTACTGGCATATTTCCTTTGTGGTTCTGGGACAGGGTATTTTTCTCAATTTTAACCCCTTGAAACAAATGTGATACTTTTTTTTACTTTTATGTGCAGGTTTTGAGGTTTGTCTTTCTTTTCTTCCAAGTGGCGACTTACCTTGTAGCATATTGCCATGGTTCCTATTTTATGTTAGGATGCTTCTTGGGGCTATTGTTATATTATTTAACCCTTTAGCTGCTTATTTACTTTAATTTTGGACTTTTTTGTGCAGGTTTTGGACTTTTGTGTGCAGGTTTTGATTTTTTTTTAAGTGGAGTTTTACCTCACTGGCATATTGCTGTGGTGGTTCCTGTAACAGTTTCAGGGTATTTTTTCCAAATTTTAACCCTTTGAAACAAATGTGATGCTTTTTTGACTGTTTTGTGCAGGTTTTGAGGTTTGTCTTTCTTTTCTTCCAAGTGGATATTTTTCAAGTAGAGTTTCACCTTACTGGCATATTGCCATTGTGGTTACTGTGACAGGGTATTTTTCTCAATTTTAACCCCTTGAAACAAATGTGATACTTTTTTTTTACTTTTATGTCAAGGTTTTGAGGTTTGTCTTTCTTTTCTTCCTCGTGTTGACTTACCTTGTAGCATATTGCCATGGTTCCTATTTTATGTTAGGCTGCTTCTTGGGGCTATTGTTATATTATTTAACCCTTTAGCTGCTTATTTACTTTAATTTTGGACTTTTGTGTGCAGGTGTTGTACTTTTGTGTGCAGGTTTTGATATTTTTTTTAAGTGGAGTTTTACCTCACTGGCATATTGCCATGGTGGTTACAGTAACATTTTCAGGGTATTTTTTTAAAATTTTAACCCTTTGAAACAAATGTGATACTTTTTTTTACTTTTATGTGCAGGTTGTGAGGTTTGTCTTTCTTTTCTTCCAAGTGGATATTTTTCAGGTAGGGTTTCACCTTACTGGCATATTACCATGGTGGTTACTGTGACATTATCAGGGTATTTTTCTCAATTTTAACCCATTGAAACAAATGCATTTCTTCATTATCCGTGTTGAGTTACTTTTTAACCTGACACACCAGACCACACGCGTTCAGTTTCGTTTGTCAGCATCATACTGCCTGCAGATGTTTGTGGTAATAGTACGAGAAGGCGAAAGAAGCCAAATATTTTTCCATCATCTATACATTAATTAAAATTAATAGTTCTGTTTATTTTACTGAAATTATGAATTGATAAGCTGGGTGTGTTGTGATTTTTATGCCCCGGACTTGGAAGTTGGAAAGTCAAAGGCGTATCTAGTGCCGTGAAGACCTCTGTCCTCTAACCCATACCAACATTCTCCCTTGTATCTCAACCATCGCTACTCCAATTTAAAGGATATTTGATGTTGTTATTGAGCACCATGGAGAAACGATGTCTGTGTAGCTGCTGTAGCGCATGTTTCTTCCACACATGTTTTCCCGACTTATGGTCCTTTTTCACTCTTTCGAGTTAGGAAATTTTGTTTATAACTAGTTGATTTGTTATAATTTGTTGAAAAGTGCCTGCTGACACCCTCGAATTAATTGCAACAAAATATTTTTGTGTGAATAGTTTGTTCCCATTACTTATCAAGCAACAAGCTAATGAATATTCTGTGAAGTCACCAATCTGACGTTTGACACTTTTATCGGAGCTGTTATGGAGGCTTCTGGAACTCAACATGTTGATTGTGGCAGGGTTTTTCCATTCACCCATTAATCGCTAAATTAAGTGTTATAGTTGGAAGTAAGAAGCAGGAAAGGACCAGAACTTGCAGTCTAAAAACAATGTTTTGCAATCAAATATGATTTTGACAGATACACTTATTTGGAGGGTTACCTGTCTGATAGAGATTGGAGCATGTGTGTCGCCAGGATCTTCAAAAAGAAAAAGGAGTTGAACTTTGATGAAATAGGCATATGCTATGAGTGCCGAAGGTACAGACATACAATGGAGACCCCCCCCCCCCCCCCCCCCCACACACACACACACCCGGGAAATGATGATTATTTGTCACCTTTTGGGGGTTTCTGTGCGTACTGCGTTCTTGAAAAAATATGTGAACACCTATGATTGTAAGACCTACTGGATGTGCCCTCATCATCTCAATATGCCAATAAGCCTCCTTTGGAAAAAGTACATGCAATAATGGTTATGTAGGGTTGGTTTGATGTGTTTTGAATAGCAACGTACTTTTATGTACATTTCATTGTTTATTAGGAATGCACTTTTATGTTCATTTGATTGTTTATTACAGTGACAGGTTTTAGTTACTCTTATTTCTTCTCCAACAGATATCATGAGTGTATTGGTGTCCAAGAGTAAACGAAGCTATGTTACTTATTGATAAACCAGACAAATTTACCAATTTAATCACTATCAAATTGTTGCATGGGATAAAAGGGGTTACAGTGCAAGGGGTTTGTAAATATATTTATTCAACTACAATGTATGACTTTGCAGTGCATTCTACATATGAGAATATCATAGTTTCTTTCCAAAGCACCACAGTGACACATACATCTTTATATCGGGCGACACTCTTTTGTCCTTCCATACTTCTTCTGGTGGACTCCTTCGAGTTGATCTTTGTTGAACTTCCCCAAATCAAAACATAAACAAAAGACAATGTCTGCCTTCAATCAGTGAGCACTCCACTTATAACATTTGGTCTCAATCTTCATTACTTTCAAGAATTAGGAAAAGATTTCTTCGAGTATGTACTTCAATGTTTATAGAATACAGCTGTTATTTTATTTTGATTTTTTTTCTTGTAAAAAATTGTTCTCTTACTTATGCCATATTAGACTTTCAGGCAGTGCTATCTACACATGGCAGCAGTTACATGGCAAATTCCAGTTTCCACATGTTCTATGTTTCATTCCAAGCAGGTTGGTATATAATTTATTGTGGTTATTCATTTCGTGTCTTTTTTAGACTTGGAAGAAAATTACCTGAAATGTGACCAAACTTAGGTTGGACATCCCCTTAATCACATCGTGACTTGCTAATTAGTTCTCTCTGTGGCTGTTGGCAACTGCAGTTAAAGACTGCTTCCCAAACTCAACACACACATTATGTATAAGGTATTTGAAGGAAGGTGCGCCCCACAATCTTCATAAGATACCAAGCAAAGAAACCGCAAATAACATGATCCTTATTCTCTTCCCTTCAGATACATGACTTCTCTCGATTGAGGACCCTGTTATATACGAAGAAATTTCAACTGATCTACCGACGCTTTACAGAAACAGCAAATATTTGGCATTGATATTTTTTAAAATCCAAAGTATCCAAACCAAGACAGACACATGCTGACATCCACAAATCATGCGCAAATAACAACTGCGAGAGTATGAATAATATAAAATTTGGAAAATGAATGGAGAATTTTGAAATTGCCAGATTTGACATGACACGAATTGAAAACATTGTTATGGACAATATCGTTGCATTAGGAATTAATATTTTCGGAAATGACTTCATTCACCAACGATAAAAAAAGACTTGATGTAAGACAAGAGACGTGTCCAGCACTCACGACTGACAGACGTGATCAACAAATGAATAAAAGAGTACTGACTGACGTTTCCGACAATTCTTAAAAACCAAACTTCAACTGACGGACGTTTGACTATATCTAAAACGGCGACACTTGCAAAAAAACCCTGGTCAGATGAAGAGAGTGATTACCTCGAAAACAAAAAAGTATTGAAAAAAAAACCCAAGGCTAAATTAAAGCCGTTGACATTGAACCGAAATGGCTTAAAAATATACTGTATATACTCATATACTAAATACAAGCTGCGGCACTGCATTGGGTGTATCGGGCAAAGCCGAGCGTTACTTATCTCAGTTCGCCACAAAACTTCAGTAATGGCGTAAAGCCAACAATGGCAATTGGGAAATGTTGTGCCTGTCCAAAGCCGAGATGAAACGTTACCTTAGTGCTAGAATGTCCTATGTCCCATAGGGGACAGAGTACTCCCATAGGGGACAGAGTACTCCCATAGGGACATAGTACTACCAAGGGGGACAGAGTACTCCCATAGGGGACAGAGTACTCCCATAGGGGACAGAGTACTCCCATAGGGGACAGAGTACTCCCATAGGGGACAGAGTACTCCCATAGGGGACAAAGGACATTCTAGCACTCAGGCGACGAAAATTTGATAGGAGTTTTATTTTTTATCAAATACTACAGTGATCTGTCTCGTGATACCGAATTAGCACTTTCGTGCTTCATCCAGACATCGATGTCGCCTATTAATTACAAAGCTACCGACTGAATACCGAGGGACACTTCTCGGCGACAGCTCGGGCTATATATCTTGCATTTACTCGAATAAATCAACCATTATATCACACATACTGTCTCAAAAGACTAAATTATATGTCTGCACACATATTTAAACCTTTTAAATAAATCTTACTCACTTATTTTCCTTCACCTCTGTATACAGTTAAAACTAGAAGTCCTGTCATGAATTGCGCGCTTATCTTGACACAATTTCGCTCAAGAATTGCGCGCAATTTTCCTATTGAAAATACCCAAATTACCACAGAGTCTTGCCATTACACGCAGCAAACACAAGCAATGTTTCAGCCAATGGACCTCCGGGTTAAACCCGGAGGTCCATTGGCTGAACGATTGCTTGTGCATTGGTTGCGTAGAGAATGTGATTGCCTTTCCATGTGACCTTACGCGCCGATAAACGCGCTAAATGGCGAGGTGTTTGCGCGCAATTGATGACAGGATTTCTAGTTTTATCAGTAGCTCAGTATCCCTCTGTGTTTAGTAGGTGCTATTTGCTATACATGTACATTAGTGGCGGCTACCACCAGTATGCTGTGGCTGTTTCTCCAGGTAAGATCAGGTTGAGAAATATAAGCATTGTGTTGACTGATTTCATGGTGATGAAGTATAGAGGTTATTCACCCGGTAAAAATATGCATTGACCCATTAACTGAAAAAAGATTTGTATTTTTTGGAAATTTTGATGGGATGCAGTCTATTTTGGGTGGGCGCGATCTTGATTTGTAATAGGTCTAGATTTATTGCATGGCAGGTGTTGGTGAGCTGATGGGGATGGACACCCCCCTCTAGTTTTACATATGTTTATTGCATGGCATCTGTTGGTGAGCTGAAGGGGATGGACACCCCCCCCCCCCCCCCGCGCCCTCTTGTTATTCGTTTGTTTATTGCATGGCATGTGTTGATGAGCTGATGGGGATGAACACCCCGCTGTTGTTATTATTCGTTTGTTTGTTACATGGCGTGTGTTGGTGAGCTGATGGGGATGGACACCTCCTTCTTGTTATTCGTCTGTTTATTGTATGACATGTGGTGGTGAGCTGAAGGGGATAACATCCCTTGTTTTAGAAGAATTACACTTTCAATAGTATCCCTCACCAGTTGTAATTTACATTTTTACCTGATCTTACACATTTGATAAGAACAATGTAGTGGTTACTGTTCACACTGACTGAAAGTTTTTATCTGAATGTGGAAAGTTATTTCCCTTCTATCGCAATACGTATGTTTATTGCATGGCATGTGTTGGTGAGCTTATAGGGATGGACACTCCCTCTTGTTATTCGTCTGTTTATTGCATGGCATGTGTTTGGGGGTTGATGGGGTTGGACACCCCCCCCCCCCCCCCACACACACACACCTTCTTGTTATTAGTCTGTTTATTGCATGACATGTGATGGGGATGGACACCTCTTTCCCCTCTTGTTATTCGTTTGTTTATTGCATGGCATATGTTGATGGGCTGATGGGGATGGACACTCTTGTTTTTCGTCTGTTTATTGCCTGGCATGTGTTGGTGAGCTGATGGGGTGGGGATGGACATCCCCCTATTGTTATATGTCTATTTATTGCATGGCATGTGTTGGTAAGCTGAGGGGATGGACACCCCCCCCCCCCCCCCTTCCTCTTGTTATTCGTCTGTTTATTGCATGGCATTTGTTGATGAGCTGATTGGGATGGACACCTCACCTCCTTTGTTATACGTCTGTTTATCGCATGGCATATGTTGGTGAGCTGATGGGAATGGACACCACCTCTTCCTATACGTCTGTTTATTACATGGCATGTGTTGGTGAGCTGATGGGGATGGACACCCCATCTTGTTATACGTCTGTTTATTGCATGGCATGTGTTGGTGAGCTGATGGGGATGGACACCCCACCTTGTTATACGTCTGTTTATTGCATGGCATGTGTTGGTGAGCAGATGGGGATAGACACCCCATCTTGTTATACGTCTGTTTATTGCATGGCATGTGTTGGTGAGCTGATGGGGATGGACACCCCATTTTGTTATACGTCTGCTTATTGCATGGCATGTGTTGGTGAGCTGATGGGGATGGACACCCCATCTTGTTATACGTCTGCTTATTGCATGGCATGTGTTGGTGAGCTGATGGGGATGGACACCCCCTGTTGTTATACGTCTGTTTATTACATGGCATGTGTTGGTGAGCTGATGGGGATGGACACCCCCTGTTGTTATACGTTTGTTTATTACATGGCATGTGTTGGTGAGCTGATGGGGATGGACACCCCATCTTGTTATACGTCTGCTTATTGCATGGCATGTGTTGGTGAGCTGATGGGGATGGACACCCCATCTTGTTATACGTCTGCTTATTGCATGGCATGTGTTGGTGAGCTGGTGGGGATGGACACCCCATCTTGTTATACGTCTGCTTATTGCATGACATGTGTTGGTGAGCTGGTGGGGATGGACAGCCCATCTTGTTATAGGTCTGCTTATTGCATGGCATATGTTGGTGAGCTGATGGGGATGGACATCCCATCTTGTTATACGTCTGCTTATTGCATGGCATGTGCTGGTGAGCTGATGGGGATGGACACCCCATCTTGTTATAGGTCTGCTTATTGCATGGCATATGTTGGTGAGCTGATGGGGATGGACACCCCATCTTGTTATAGGTCTGCTTATTGCATGGCATGTGTTGGTGAGCTGATGGGGATGGACACCCCATCTTGTTATACGTCTGTTTATTGCATGGCATGTGTTGGTGAGCTGATGGGGATGGACACCCCATCTTGTTATACGTCTGCTTATTGCATGGCATGTGTTGGTGAGCTGATGGGGATGGACACCCCACCTTGTTATACGTCTGCTTATTGCATGGCATATGTTGGTGACCTGATGGGGATGGACACCCGATCTTGTTATACGTCTGCTTTTTGCATGGCATGTGTTGTTGAGCTGATTGGGATGGACACCTCACCTCCTTTGTTATACGTCTGTTTATCGCATGGCATTTGTTGATGAGCTGATTGGGATGGACACCTCACCTCCTTTGTTATACGTCTGTTTATCGCATGGCATATGTTGGTGAGCTGATGGGAATGGACACCACCTCTTCATATACGTCTGTTTATTACATGGCATGTGTTGGTGAGCTGATGGGGATGGACACCCCATCTTGTTATACGTCTGCTTATTGCATGGCATGTGTTGGTGAGCTGATGGGGATGGACACCCCATCTTGTTATACGTCTGCTTATTGCATGGCATGTGTTGGTGAGCTGATGGGGATGGACACCCCATCTTGTTATACGTCTGCTTATTGCATGGCATGTGTTGGTGACCTGATGGGGATGGACACCCCATCTTGTTATACGTCTGCTTATTGCATGGCATGTGTTGGTGAGCTGATGGGGATGGACACCCCATCTTGTTATAGGTCTGCTTATTGCATGGCATGTGTTGGTGAGCTGATGGGGATGGACACCCCATCTTGTTATACGTCTGTTTATTGCATGGCATGTGTTGGTGAGCTGATGGGGATGGACACCCCATCTTGTTATACGTCTGCTTATTGCATGGCATGTGTTGGTGAGCTGATGGGGATGGTCACCCCCTGTTATACGTCTGTTTATTACATGGCATGTGTTGGTGAGCTGATGGGGATGGACACCCCCTGTTGTTATACGTCTGTTTATTACATGGCATTTGTTTGTGAGCTGATGGGGATGGACACCCCATCTTGTTATACGTCTGCTTCCTGCATGGCATGTGTTGGTGAGCTGATGGGGATGGACACCCCACCTTGTTATACGTCTGCTTATTGCATGGCATATGTTGGTGACCTGATGGGGATGGACACCCGATCTTGTTATACGTCTGCTTTTTGCATGGCATGTGTTGTTGAGCTGATTGGGATGGACACCTCACCTCCTTTGTTATACGTCTGTTTATCGCATGGCATTTGTTGATGAGCTGATTGGGATGGACACCTCACCTCCTTTGTTATACGTCTGTTTATCGCATGGCATATGTTGGTGAGCTGATGGGAATGGACACCACCTCTTCATATACGTCTGTTTATTACATGGCATGTGTTGGTGATCTGATGGGGATGGACACCCCATCTTGTTATACGTCTGCTTATTGCATGGCATGTGTTGGTGAGCTGATGGGGATGGACACCCCATCTTGTTATACGTCTGCTTATTGCATGGCATGTGTTGGTGACCTGATGGGGACGGACACCCCATCTTGTTATACGTCTGCTTATTGCATGGCATATGTTGGTGAGCTGATGGGGATGGACACCCCATCTTGTTATACGTCTGTTTATTACATGGCATGTGTTGGTGAGCTGATGGGGATGGACACCCCCTGTTGTTATAATTCGAAATTGAGTTAGAGTTACAATTCTTCTCTCCTGAAATCGAGGATTCCAACTAAGTTTACTTTAGGTTTATCTGACATTTATAAATGGGTCAATGCGACGTGTAAAGTGGGATGTCCAAGAGCCCCATAACTTGAATCGTCCGTTTGACGCTTCAACGTAATACTTATATGATGCATATGTGCAACGTTATCTCTCGTGAAAATGTGAACGTTTAGCGAACACTAACAAGTTATTTCTTTTTCGAAAAAATGCAATATTTAAGAGTGAAGGAAGATAACAAACTACCATCTGGGCTTTAATTCACTGTGGATATGGTTTAATTCATGGTGTGAAAGGAGCAATCTGCAAAGAAAGTTTTGAAAAAGATTTGTTTAAGCTGTCATGTTTTTCATTTTTGTTTATTTCTTGTTCATTTTTTGTTTTGTTTGTTTTCTGTTGGGGGGGGGGGGGGTCGGGGTGATGCTTTTTTGCACGTTTTCGGCTTTTTTCCATGCATCGGCAAATTGAATAAAGAAAATCCATTAACACACTACCCTCCTCCCCAATATAACTAGTAGGCTAAAAACAGACAATAATAACAGCAAAAAACAACAAAAACAACAACAAAAAAAGCAGAAGAAGAAGAAACGGGACCAACAGAAATTTTACAGTGCTATCTCCAATAATGGCAATATGGGCCAACGTGCACAACGTCGCAAAAGCATCAGAGCACGGATGACAATTTTTTCTCGAGAGAACTACAGTACATGGAGAGTGTAACTAAATTACCCGCGGAGTGGAGTTATCACCCAAAGCATCACTTTCAAATTATGTACATATGGACATAAAACACACGCAATGTTTCAGCTAATGGACCTCCGGGTTTAACCCGGAGGTCCATTAGCTTGAACTTTGCTTGTGATTGTGATGGTTATGCTTTCCAATAAATGTGTAATTATTGCTCGGGTGGAATCTCCACTCTGCGGGTGGTTTAATGATAATACACTCTCCACGTATACTGTAACACCGAATCTCCAGCCAACGGTAGTGCGTACTCACTCCCACCGCCGTCCAGCCACCGTGATATATTATGCCTATAACATATCCTGTCCCACTTAATGACGACTTCAGGAAAACAATTCTTAGAGATTTATTCATGGATGGATTCACATGCAACACTACTGCATTAACATTCACCTTGATAATTTTGTGGTAAAATGTTATTATTCTCTATGCAGTATCTGTGACTTTTAAGTCTTCCATTTGCACAGCTCTGCATAGAGAATTATCTAAATGTATCACCAAAGCATACTATACATACATTCGTTCGTATATTTTGCCACCCCCAATTAAAAATCCTGGCTACGCCAGTGAGTATTTATCCCCCCCCCCCCCCCCCCCCCCCTATGCACAGGCCTATTCTCGATCCACTATTAAAATTATTAAACAAATACAGGCTGGGTTTTTTGTTTGTTTTTTGCTAAATATTAAAGTGTTGCCCTTTAATTTTAAATTGTTATTTTCTCTTATTTTTTGTCCCCTAACGAGCTTTAGATTAATTGATATTCACAAGACGAGGACATGATTTCTGAGTGTCATTTATGCAAAGCACGTAATTCGGTTTGGAATTTAAACACCCAAAATGCTTACAAAATCTCGTATTCAATTTCTAAGCACCTCTGAAGTGCAAGGATTAAGGACAAAGGTGTTTTTTCTCGTCAGTTTGTGTCCAATTCCGGAACGTGTTAAGATGTTCAGTTGCTCCAAAACACAACTTCGCGTGGAATTTCTAAACGCATTTAGTTGTGGTGAAGCGTAACTCTAAAATGCGTCTCGATTTTAAACATAACATTGAAACACGTTTGGGTCTGAACATGTAGGCCCTATATAATTCGCGGAGCGGGCTATCCAACTGAACAATTTCAATTTTAAAATGTCTTTGAATCAAATGTAGATTCAGCCAAGACCCATGTGAGTTCCTTCGAAAGTTGCCTGAGTGTTATTATCCGCAATCTTTGCCGAGGGGGGGGGGAGGGGTTATCAGGCTCAGTGTGTTTGGCCGCATGTTGGGGTATGTGTATCAATCTCAAAACTTCTTCACGTGGGGCGCCCACGATATAAAAGTCTGCATGTCCACTGATGTAGATTGTTCTCCTCCACCTGTCTCCATTGGTAAAATAGGACTT